>JAEQML010076920.1:0-13136 GCA_016904865.1 Pissodes strobi
GTATTATAAATTCGACCTATTTTTGGATATTACCACGTTAATGAATAATAATTAGATTTTTTGGGTTATTTCAGATAAATAATTCTAGTAACCTCACAAGGTGAACAGTCACAAAAATCAGACATTTTAAAACCAAAATTCCGTTTCGATATTATATAACGTGAATAGAAAATAGTGGCTTGTTTTCAATGTTACAATAATTAATCAAGCAGCAATCTCTCAATTGACAAATTATCAATATTTATGACATTCAAAGTATTGTTGTCAAATTATGAGCTTAAAAGTAAAGTATCATTATGGTTTTATTAACTCGTGAAGATAAGATTTTCATTATATCTTTAAGGGAGTCTTTCAATTATGGTGCTAGCGTTTGCTTTCGCAAAAAAAATTTTCGCGCATTTAAGAGAAATTAATGGCTCAATCAAAATGAAGTAAGGACATGGAAGAAAAAAAAACAGCAAGAACAGAAGAAAATCATGATAGACTAAGAGGTATTATTGAAAATCTAGAATCAGGTCAGACAAATAGTTCAAGAAAAGTAAATAAAATATTTGAAATCAAGAGAACGTCAACAAGACGAATTTTAAATTTAGATCTGGGCTTAAAAAGATTATAAAAAAAATTACTGTCAAAAATTCACACCCAACGTTAAGCAGAAAAGGATGGAACGATGTCAACAACTGCATTGCGGATTCAGGATTCGAGGACAGATCAGGAAAATATGGTTCAGCGATGAAAAGGTGTTTTCTCTAAGACAACCTAAAAATACATAGAACAATAGGGTTTATACTACTTCAGAAAATAATGGAAATTATCCCTTCGAGACTCTTTTGATTCCTCGCCAATATTTCTCCTCTTCTATTATGGTGTCCGCAGACGTATCAGCTGTAAAAAATACTTCAATTATTTTTGAGGACAAAACAAAAGACATGAACTCTGATATCTGTCAAGGGAATATCCTATCGAATATGTTGCCAGCTATTTAAGAAGCTTGTGATGTCTACACATTCCAGCAGGATGGAACGCCTACTCATACATCTCGGGAAACGGTAACGTTTCTGCAAGAACAATGTCCCGATTTTTTTGAACCCAACAATTGACCAAGCAGTTTAGATCTCAATCCGGTTGACTATTGTGTATGGGGACTGGGAACACCACCTTAGTGCCATTTTAGTGACCTTAACGAAGCTGAAAAACCTAAGCGAATTGGAAAACGCTTGACGTTTCGAGGAAGAAATCAGCCCCCATTGTCAAGAACGATTTCGCTTAGTTTTTCAGCTTCGTTAAGGTCAGTAAAATAGCACTTGCAATTTACATCTCGGGTATAGAGCCGAAGCGACTTTATTCAAAAAATTGGTAACTGAGGTGTGAAGTGAATCCTTCACAATAATAATAATAATATAGAAGGTACATATCTACATATATCCTTTTACTTCTGTTTTATTTACTTACTTATGATGTATTGTTTTATTTGTTAAATTTAATAGCCTAGCTTCGCTTTGTTACTATAACCAAGACTTATTAATTATGACGTTGATACTCGCATTGGTTACATACCATGAAATTGAATAAACAGATAAATAATCCTCATCATTCATTATAATTTACTCTCAAGTTAGCTAAGTTAAAAACACTGTTCACCACTTTCATTACAACTGAATATATAACAATAAAAAAATGTAATTTGCGTAATCATGTGGATGAAGAGGTCTTAATGGTTATTTTACACAGTGGACCTATGTGCTCTTGGTACGCTACTGCATATCAGGACTTACCGCATTTCAAATGCCACTATTTTCAGTTGATTTATTATTATTTTGAAGGATTATCCGGAATTACCCTGACGAAATATGTGATAATCATAGGCCATGGCCTGTAAGAAGGCCAGACCTAACTATTGAGCACATCTGGTACATTCTTTATGGCTTCCAAACATCTAATATATAGCAGACTTGTTGGCATTTTTTAATTTGTACTTATTCAGTTGTTAACTTTACTTATTATGGGGAAAAATACTATATTTTGACAGTTTCATCAGCTTTAACGTTAATTTATTTCAGCCAGTTTCCTTGTTTATTTTACACAAAGTATAATTGAGTGTGCTAATATCTTGCAGCAGTAATAGTAAATGTAAACAAAGTCTTAGATACTTGACATAGTTCAACAACATTTTGCTACATACAGTGAATAAGAAAATGTGGGTCAACATGTTTGTGTTACGCTTTCCTGTTTTTTACATTGATGAATCGTGGAAGAGCACTTTCTGTGTGCCTTTTCTTATAACATATCAAGTTAAAATTGTTATTATTCTCGTTTGTATATTTCTATATTTCAATGAAAAATAATTGGTAATGAAAAAGTTGCCATATATTCATCCTTATCTTAACTTTTGATTTTGGCTCCCTTAAACGGGTAATATATAAGTGTATTTTTCCAAGTGTCGTAACTTATCTGGTCTTCAAAGTTATTAATCATAACTGAACATTGTGTCGAAAATGGTAAAATCGAGTTCCTCTACCTTCCAAGAATAAGAACTAAGAAAATTCCTTATAAATATATATTATTGCTTATCGACACCTTCAAATGTTACAACCCGTCGGTTGGAACTGGTTTTTATGATCCTAATAACGCAAAAGTATCCCAAAGAATACCAAAATACATGACAATTTCGAGGGGAAATTGCAATAAGGTAGGTGACTTAGAAAGGATATATAAATTCCTATAAGGACAACTTTGCCATTTTATCAATCACGACCAAGTTCCGGGAACTGCGGCACAGGAGATTTAACATTGAACTGGCATACATTCTAAACAATCTAAACTCTAAAAACATTTAAAAAATAAATTAATATATTTTATGGCCTGTTTCAGACACTGCTGTATATGTATTAACATAATCGAATGCTGTCGAAAAATCACATACTACGTCAGCTAGAAGTACAGCTTCTTTAGCTTATATATTTATTTTGAACAAGCCGAAATATTGAATACATTTTTAGATTCCTATAGGCCAAATTGGCGGGAAGTTATTAGATTATTAGTAGTTTGAGTTAGTTGTTGTTGTAGTGTGTTGTACGTGTTTCAGTCACCTTAAATAGGGTCGAATAAGGTCCAATAATTCAAATCATAGAAATTTCTAGCATCTTTGTATAAGAAGAAAGCTCTCTCCAGTGAAAGGAAATACTGACAGAACTTGCAATTCAATGCTAGTCTTCTGTTTAGCAATATCTATATTTTGGTAAGAAACATAGACCACATATGAAGAACACTCGATCTTGACAGCATTGTGACTAATCACAACTTTGGTGATGATATACGTACTTGAACAATAAAAAAATTTAACAATATGAAATGAACAAAGTGAATAAAACCCTATGAATAACTAACATAATATTTTATAAGCAATAGCCAATAAAAGTATTACTCTAAATCAATATTTATAAATGTTAATGGCAAGCGACTCAACTACAGATTTTAAAATCATTATCCCAAGCTTACCGTTCAGTACATATTTCTGCTTAATTGTCACTTCTAGGCATTTTCAAAACGTATTTCAGCACTTCTTGAACTTGAAGCCAATGTTCCAAAAACACAAACAAAAAGTTTTCGAAGTCACGCGAACGCGCACTTTAGGGGTAGGTAACTGTATTTTCCGCCTTTACGACCCGTAGGATTTAGAGCGACTGTGGAGCGTCCCGAGCGTCGTTTTGAGCGTCGTCGGGGAATGCCGTCACCTGGTCAACAAAGACGCCTGCGGCCATAGCACCGTCTTTGTTGGGCATTGTGCGCACCAGGATTTTTCGATGCTAGATACAGAGCGACAGAAATATTTGAGGATATTGGACAGGTTTGTTAATGCCTAGAATAGTTTTATAGGTCAGAAATCGCGTATAATATAATGTCGATAGAGAATCCATATATCAAGGGGCGCTTTCTTCGTACCCTTTGAGATGGTGATAACGTGTTTTAATTTGATTACAACATATATATTTTAAATATGTTTAAATTACCGGAGCGATTTTATTACGTCTTAAATGCGTTTCATCGGAATTTGTTAAATTTTATATATTAGAAGAAGTATCATAAAGGGGAGAGAAGGGTAAAGTACAAAAAAGGCAATATTCGAAATAATATGCCTCAAAACTACCAAAATAAATCACTGAGTTAAGTTATGCAATTTTTTTGTTTACTTGTAATTAAAGATAAATACAAATTTTGCTTTCAATGTATTGGAAATAATGTATGTCCTTACCAGATTGTAATATTAAGACCATTCATTTGTTCGTCTTTCTTCTTCTATAGTTTATAGGATTTATTTGATATTTACTACCTGTACTTTTAAAAGATTCATTAATATATGTGCATATATATTTTTATTTTGATACAAATTTGTAACTAATAAAAGTGAGTGTGCTTGTGGACCACATACCAGGGGTGAAACTTGGTTCGCATAAAACAGAGAAGGAAAAAACTTACATTCATTCCGTTTCCAACGTATCACACATTTTGTAACTCTCCTAATGTGTCCAGTGAACACATCTCTCTAGCTACTGCGACCCTAAAGAATTTTCACTCCAAAAATCGACATCGCAGTAATATTCGGTTAATATAAAAGATTACCACAATCATGATAGATATAAAATAAATTAACTTTGATAGTTTGATTAGGTTTCTTAATATTCCATTCCATAATATATCATTAAAAGTTAATACATTTTCAAAGTTAAAGTAGTTACATCTCATTACTATGAATGGTAGTAGGGAAAATAATCTACGCAACTCACATTTAATGATTATTACGACACTCACATTCATAATAATTATCCTCCCTTAATAAGTACAAATGTTCATTGACTAATATTATAATAAACATTAAACTGATAATATATTATTTTCAACCCTCAAACGATTTGTTCCAAATTTTTTGGAATAAAAACTTCTTTTGGAAATACCTCTCTGAAAACTATCATTTCCGACGTCTCTGTAGAACAGAGAAAGTAAGTCTTCCCCGTTCCCTAATTTTAGTGCTAAATTGTCAGTTATTTAGTCACAAAATAAGCATAAAGTATAATAAATTGGATTAAAATTATACAGCGATGCAGTCTACAAAATTAATCTAGTACATTTTAGCGTCAATGGTCTAATTTTAAGTAAAATTATTTAATTTATCCTGACTTTACTTGTCACGAAAACATCAAAACTAGCTGCCAATTCAATTACAACAAAACATACAAATGTCCATAGCGACGCTTGATAAATATTAGATACCTGTGTCTTGCAAGTTTGACGTTTGCTTACATTTTAATTCAATAGTTATTTGTATATTTAGAGCGCAAAGTAACGGATTGCCGCTTGAGAAAGAATGTTACTGCGAGACGCGTAGCGGAGGGCGGCAATCTTACTTTGCGCTCGAACAATACACAGAACTTTTTCTACAACCGCATTTTTTAAAATTAAATGCACATTTTTCTCTAGTCTTATTCTGAAATTTGCAGATGACTGTCAGTTTTGACACATCATATTCGGGCTTCGGGCATATTTAGAACAGGAGTGCCAGCAACAAACTGTAATAAATGCACGACTGTCAAAAAGTGAGAATTTGCTTTTCCATGTTCGCGCTAGAGTGCAAAATGAGGATCCACGCCATTCGTCGATTTTGCAATTTCATTCGAATTTAATAATTAGTTATTTTGCGCGCGCCTGTAGAAAAAAATCTATTATGAGATGATTTTAGATACGTAAAATTATAGAGATTGAGATAGAACACAGTCTTGCAGTTGCTACCCATTTGTCAAGGGTAAAAAGTAGTTGTGGTCCGATCAATGAAGTCAGGCAGCGTCGGGCGTGGTTAGTACTTGGATGGGTGACCGTTTGATTTAGTTTTATGAAGGTTTAACTTCTACCGCGTGTGAACCGTTTTTAATTTTATATAGTTTCTATTATCAATTTATTGAAGTTTTCACTTCTGTCATGCGGTTTTAAGCACATACCCTTTTTTCTATATTTGATTATACAGAACCTGCCCAAGACACATTTTAAAGGCCTATTGATTTTTTGATAACGTTGTGATTTTAAGTTTTTATTTGATACGTTTTATACGGTATGAATGCTTAAATAAAAGTCGAAAATACTAAATACTAAAATCATGTTTTGGTATTTAATATTGGCCTTCAGATTAATTTATCCTTATAAAGAAATTATGGCGAAAAATATCATGGGGTGTCATTATGATCTCTTAAAACTGTTTACGCCGAGGAACCTAGATTGTTTAGTGTTTAAAATAACTTTAGTGTAGTAAAAGTGACATTAATAAATGAAATTGCAAATGTTGCATTTCTTTTAAGAATTTAACTGCAATTTCAAATACTTGTTGAGTGTTAATTTAATTTCAGGTAACTTTTTAATATTGCATTTTTCTCTTAGGCCAGCATATCATTTGTAAAGTTTTTGCACTCCCTGTATAGAAGATAAAAAATGCTTCATCGCAGATTTTTGAAGAAGCGTTTGGGAAAAACAATTCTTTTGGTCACACCTGGACATACTACATATTACAATAGATATAGTCTGTAAACCGAGCGTTGATCGTTACGTCATAAATCCTGACGTCAGATCAGTTTTGAAGCATGTCCTGAATTGATTCACAAGAGTCTTGGGAGGAGCATAACTTACGCTTCGCGCATGATCCATTTCGTGTCGGTAAAATACAAGAATTTTAAACAAGACAGGATGGTTCGATCTGCCGAATTTTTTCACTGACAGCTGCTTTTTTGTGACGTAGCCACGCGCGAAATTTGGCGCGAAAGGCTTAACGTACATATGGCAAAGTCGTACGAGCAAGGCTATTTTTCTTGTTTAGAGTTTATAAAAAAGGGTTTAAACTTAAAATTTTAAATGGATAGTAAAACTAAACTATTTCTTATGAAATTACCAAGGTTTTTTTTATTAATGAAGAATGGAAAATATTTTTTACAAGCTTTTTGTTTTTGAATTCTAACAAACCTGGATAAGCCAAAAGTAAATAGAAGACGGGGGATTATTAAATCGTGTATGAAAAATATCCTTAAGAGTATGAATAATAGGAGCTTATTAGAGAAAAATAGACAACAATAAAATAAAATCTGACTACCCTTTTGTACAGTGTGGGCCAAAAACGTATGCATATTTGGAAAAGCCTAATAATTGCTTCTCAGAAAATGTTATTCTATATGGAAGCTAGTGCATAAATAAAAATAATTTTAACCATATAAAAACTCAGATTAAGTATACACGGTGCGCAAAAAATAAAAAATATGTTACTTTCTATAAACATATAGTTTTTTAAAACCGCAGATGTGAAACACAAGTGAGAAAGCTGTAAGTTTATCCATATGAGATACATGCTTCTTTCCTGTTCTGTGGATACCTGGACGATTTAGAAAAAGCTGGTACAAATCTTAAAACATTCTATTTTTGACACTATTAGTTTTTAATGGTCTACACTCTATGATAATATTAGGGTTAGCTCTTAGATAATATAAACGGAGTAACACAGGGTTCTATCCGAATATAAAGATCGACCTTTATACTCGGGTTCTATCTCAGGACCATTGCTGTTCAACTTGTTTGTGAATGACCTTATGTATCTGAAAAAGATCATAATCTACGCAGATGGCACAACATGTTATTGGTGACTGGAACTATGAAAATTTAAAAACTGAAACAGAGAAAGTAATCAGCGACTTGGCACACTGCTATAATGCAAATAAATTAACTCAACTTTGATACAACAAGTTATATTTTATTCAAGAAACAGAACATCACACACATACATCAAATATACACCTTAATACTAAAACCACTCTGAGTAACCTAGCAGAGATCAAAATCCCTGGACTCACTATTGATAAAGAATTTCAGTACTCTATGCATCTATTGCAACAAGTTACATCACCCACAGTGCTTCAAATAGTAAGTATGCTTTGGTTACTTTCACTCTAAAATGTGCTACACAATTCACTTCTGGAGAGGTGAGAGTGGAATAATGAATATATAAGCTACAACTAAGAACTTCAAGTAAACAGTATTTTTAAAGTATCAATATAATAACCCTCACATCTTGTTACTTATATAAAATTTTGCAAATGATACACAATAGGATTAAAAGAAGCATCTTCTTTCTCTATTTCATCCAAAGCTGTTTCTATGTCTTCAGCTTTGAAAGTGCTATCAGCTCCATCATCATAGTCCGGCTGCTCTAAAACTATTTGAATTTCGGTTCTTACAACATGTTTTAAGAAAACTTGGATCAGTAAGGTTGCCAACCGTCCCGATTTTCGCGGGACGTCCCGATTTTTGGGGCCATTTTATTACGTCCCGCCAAGACCTATGGCGGGACGCCAAATGTCCCGATTTTCAATCGAGAATCAAATTTGCCCGCAAAAACGACAAACAGATACAATATTCACCCGTTTTATATTCACTCCTTATATAAAAGGAAACTTGAGGTATATTAAAAGTGTGTTACAAATAAATGTTAATTTTACACAGAGAATTTTACAAACACGCGCTTAGCAATAAATCAAAGCTGACTTCGGCAAAAAGCCAAAAAAATACTCCTTTAAAATAACGCAATAGAATATATATTCTTTAGTTGTTAGTTATTAGTTATTACAAACAAAATGATATTTTTTACATTGCATAGGAATAAATTTCCTTTGTAATATGTTATCTACACAGAATTAGAATTTACAAGAAGTAGCCTTTTAGTTGTTTCTCAATGATATGATTGTTATGTTTTCATGTTACATATATAGGTACATACTAGGTAGGATATTATATTTTATATTCGGTTATTTTATTTTCTTTACTATGTCCTATTGTGCCTAAAAATGTTTTTCTCTTAAATTCGAATAAAATTTATTCCTGGCTATATTCCATATTCTCATTAAAAAATCCTCCCGGGATTCAAAACTGATGTTGTGCACAGCAAACTTTCAACTCTTTACTTTAGGTCCCGATTTTATTAGGGATGTCCCGATTTTTTATACGTAACATCCCGATTTAAGAAATCTTGGAGTTGGCAACCCTATGGATCAGCACTGTGAGCTCACTAACGAAAATAATTCCTATAATCTCCGTAAAGATCTCATTATTTGGCCTATCTTTACCATTTCAACTAAATTGTTAAAAAGTACCTATTACATCGGTATTACCATATACAACCTTCTTCCCACAAACTCAAATATACCTACTAGTATAAATCCACTTAAGAGTGGTGAAAAAAATATTACTGCAAGGCGCTTATTATAGTGTGCACAAATTTGAGTCTGATCTCCAACAGTATTGTATGTTCATATGCACAGTATATTTCAATATTAACTGTATTGTTAATTCTACGTCCTCAATATACAACATAAATTATATCTTATATCGTATTTTATACTTACTGTCTAAAGCATCTTAACTATATTATACATTTACTCCTGAGCCCGAGTTAACTTTTATATTATCTGTCTAAAGCCTCTTAACATTCTTAACTATATTATACATTTACTCTTAAGTAATTAACTTTTATATTTTATATATACTGTTTAAAGCATAAATATGCGAAAATGGGCAATACACCATTATTATATTTATTATTATTAAATAGTAGTGCAAAAATTTTACACCATACAAAAATCATTGAATTTAAAAAATTGTTCACGGAAAGTCAAAAGTACAAAATTTCCTATATGTCATTAAAACTAAATTATATTGTTACTTCCATGTGGTACAAACTTTAGCCAAGAATAAAAAATAATCACAAAATGATCTGAACAAATCCTGCTAGTGTCAGGGTTGAATTTATCCTGTCTACTACAGCGGCTAATCCATTCCTTTCTTACACTTTGGGACACCATATCCTTTGGTTTGGGAAGCACATGTAAAATAATTTTTCTTTCACCACTTTGATTAATAGAATAAGTGTTGTATAGCCAAAACCAGCACAGCTTGATCCTGATCTTGACATAATGGTATCTGAAACACATATGAATCGTGTATTTGAGAAAGGGACTAACTAACATTTTGTGCAATTTTGATTTTTACTACTTTTCGTTTACTTTTTGAATTTGAATTTTGAATCGATTCATTAATCAGCATTTTCAATAATTTTCTTTAAATGATACTCATTACAGCAACAAAATCTACCAATATCACAATATAAGCAATGCCATAATTATATGATAATCAATGCCTTTCATGTGATAACCTCTTAAGATTTCTTTTCCAGAAACTTCCAAGCTGCTTGGTCCCTGACTGGCGATATCTTCATGGTAAATGTAGACGAATGTTTTGTCGGTGTTACAGTAGAGTATATCAAAAATATTAACTGTTAGCTGTGTTAAACAAAACAAGTGCTGAACTGGAACTACTCGTAAGTGTACATTCTGCATGTAATCGAATTGTATTACGGCCCAGTCATCACGATTCTAGCACTATGCTTATTATAAGCATAACCAATACAGAAAGCAAATCTTCTTTAAGGTTTAACAAATCTCTGACTGTTACCGGATCATCACCCAGATGTGAGTCTTTATATAATTCCATGATAATTTCTCTTGTTTTGATTTATTTATTTAGTTACACTGCTTAACAGGTTCGGACCCAATTACAAAGCAATCAAAGATAATCAAAGTACCTAATTAAGCTTAAAACTATGAAATACATACAATAATCTACAGTAAAGTATCCAAAAATCACAAGTAGAACATCATGAACTATAAAATATTTTACAATAAAAAAGAATAAAACAAATCAAATCAATAATAGGCAGGTATTAGCAGTAGGTAGGTCAGGATAAGGAGAGTCATGATACACGGTCAGGATCATGTTCTTTGAAGAGAGTCCGTATGACAGCGATAGAACTATTGAATATATCAAAATTCTTGCCACAAGCATTGTGTTTTGCACATTGTATAAATGGGTGAAAATACTTGCTCTAGGTTAAATTCTGACGGGAGCCCATGCGAGGAACAAGAAAGTTAATTTTATTAAGGAGATCATGGCATTCAATAAGATTATTAAGTAAGTTAAATAGGAATTCTTGGGAAGAGTAGCCTGTTCTAGTTTTAAGGGACTGCATATCAAACATTCGAAGCAAGTTCTCAGGAAAACCCTGAGGATGGGTAGCAACCATGAGTCCCCAGGTAAAGCAACTTTAAGAACCTCTGTTGTACCCTTCCCATATCATCTATGTGTGCATACTGCATCATATGCTGATGACCATACTAATGAGATGTATTCTAGTTTTGATCTTATAAAAGAACAGAATAAAGTTTTAAGAGTATCAATGTCGTGAAACTCATGGCCAAGTCTGGTAATAAACTCGAGAGTTCTGGATGTTTCACTCCAAGTTACACCAAGATCCCTAAAATGTTCTGACCTAGGTAAATGTATATTGTTTATGGAATAAAGGTGTATAATTGGGTTAATTTAAACACTAAGCTTATATGTAGTATATAAATAGATTTCATTTATTGATCTAAAAACTAACTATTTTCACAGTATATTTGCCCACTGACTCTGATATATTTTTTTGATCATGCTTCATTCCCTATTGCTCGAACAATATGAAAACTTATTTTTGATTTGCTCAAGGGAAAAATACATCATCGAACATTCAATATTCTTACTTTGTAAAACATTTTCATGAGAACTTTAATTTACATTTTGGTCGTCCACAAGGGGACATTTGCTGTAAGTGTGGATATCTAGATCTTCAAATAAAAAATTCTTCTCTTGGAGATGCATTTAGAAGAGTAGGAACCTCCGAACTAACTGTACATAAAAGAAGAGCAAAATAGTTTTACTAAAGAAATCTAACGATGAGTGCAAAATCGTGATGAATTGGCAATAATACAATTCGCCTACATGCAAAATGTAAACTTACAAGAATTTGCAGATCAGGACTTGTTTTGTTTAACACAGCTAACAGTTAATATTTTTGGTATGCACAACTGTAAGACTGCAAATCATTCTATATTTAGCATGATGGTATCGCAAGTAAGGGACCAAGCATCTAGGAGGCTTCTGGAAAACGAATCTTAAGAGGTTATCATATAAAATTAAGGCATTGATTATATTAATTTCTCGAAAGGCACTAAATATTAGCATAGTATAAACAAACATATTAGTTAGTACCTTTCCAAAATAAACGATTCATATATACCTGTTATATTATTTGTAGCGAACTAAAATCTCATATCCAAAGAGAAAAGTTGAACATTAAGTAGTTAAAAATTCCTTTTATTCTACAAACAAGTATATTTGTATCTATGTACATGTTTACTGATATTCAAAATAGTAATTTTCTTGTGGCATTCAGAGTTCGACAATCTATTCTCAAATTATGGAAAATAAAATTGAATTAAGAAAGCCTTAGTTCGATAACTTGTTGTATTTACTAGTAAGTGAACTCATAATGCTAATAACGTGAGGGCTTCTGAATGAAAAATCCTTAATATATGATTCGACACTGGCTTTTCCATAGTGTAGTAAGTGTAGCGATTGCTGTATGACATAATATATTTATGATATTCTAACGTGATAAGCAAAACACAATCTAAGGAACTAAAGAATCTATAAATAAGAATTACTTTCCCGTAAACATACCTACTATTTTAAAAATATTGTTTAAAACCTAAATAGCCAAGTGATACACTACTGTGTAATAAAACCCTCAGTTTGACAATTTCTCTATAATATTAAGTAAAATATTATTATTCTTCCCACACTTGCTTACATTTAAACATAATTTAAAGTTCTTCCTACCTTATTTAATAAAAAGTCGATGAAAACTACACTGGAAAATATTCATACAAAACAGGCACTCTGGTCCCTGCTTTAATCCTCAATTTATGGGATTTTCTTTAGGATCAAAGGAAAATATAATACACTTCAGGTTTCTCAATGTTCAGAGCACTAAAACACAACTACCAATAGTTCTAAGATATTTTTGAAAATATGAATAAAGAACTAAAAACAGAACCAAAACATGGAAATTGCAATGCAAGCAATGGTAAAAATGATAGCCATTCGCGCGCAGCTACGTCACAAAAACGCCAATGATGGTGAGGGAGCCGCGGGGCACGGGGCAGAAAAAAGTGAACATGTGT
>JAEQML010076921.1:0-13136 GCA_016904865.1 Pissodes strobi
TCGTAATTATATGAAGGTCTCGTCGAAGTAAATAAGAAGCAATGTAGATGTTTAAAGTTTACTTTTTGCTACAATATTTAAAATAATATAGCCACAACGAAGTAGAATCCAAAAAATTTTTAATTCAACTTCATAAACAAAATACTATCTTATTAACATAATGTACTTGTGTAAATAGATTTAACTAAGGCTATTTAATGTAATATTTTCCAATATATATACATATGTGTAGGTATATATATACACATGTACATATACACATACATAGGTAAACACACACACGCATACATATATATGTAGGTACACATGTTCGTTCCTATGTGCTATGTACCAAAACCAAAACAAAAATGTAATTCTAAAATATTTGAATTATAACATAAACATACTTATATTTATTTTTATCTTATGTGCTTACATTTTTAGGTCATTCTAAAACCGCTTTGGCAAATGCGTGCGCCTTGCGCAATGGTCTTTTATAAAATTTCGCGAACGTTTCGGAACGATTGGACCAACCGGCTGCTGACCTAATAATGTCTACAGATATGCCTTTCCTTAGGGCTAAAGATGTAGAGGCATGCCGAGTGCTATGAGGTGTAAAATGCTTGGTGTCAATGCCAGAGTTCAGCATTACCTTCTTAATCCAACGAGATATTGTCTGAGCCGTTGCGTTATGATGTGGTTTTTTGAATGTGATTAATAGATGATTGCCAATATCTGGGTTACGAAAAGAACTGGTTTTTTCTATGTAAAATAAAAGTCTGCTTGCAACACAAACATTTGGCTCATTGGGATAAAAAGGTAGTGATAGTGTTGGCTGAAAAGCATTTTTACCTGATGTTTTAATCCTTTTTGAGATTTTTATTTCAATACCATCATCCGAGGAATCAATATTGTTTAACTCAATCAGAGATAATGTTTGAATGCGTTGCCCCGTGGATAGAGCCAAGAGCATGGCGAGTTTATAAGAGAGAAGTTCTAAAGAGATTTCATTATTTTTTAAATTTCGAAGGTAATCTAAAACAATGCTTGGATCCCAAGTATTTTCGTATTTGGGCTTATTTGGTCTTAAGTGATAGACCCCTTTGAAAAACCTTTGCATTCGAAAATCGGTTGCAATAGAGGGACCCAATATTTGGCTGATGGCTGATCGGTGAGAATTAAGCGACCCATACGAAGCCCCTTTTTTATAACAATGTGTTAAGAAATCTATAACTTTTGGAATTGTGGCTGAAAAAATATTTATGTTTTCCGATTGACAAAATTTCCACCAAAGTTTTAACCCTGAGTCATATTGTTTTAGTGTTGATTCTGTTACCGAAGCCATACAAATATTCCAAGCTGATTTAGGAATCTCTCCTAACTGCAGCGCCTGTTCGATAAGAGACCTGCAACCAGGGTAAGCTGCGTCCACAACGGGTGTTCGCCTGATCTGTCAAAAGAAATAAGTAATTTTCGGTTAGGTTTGAAATATATAGGAGATTCTACTAAACACGACGTAAATATTGGATACCAAGGCTGTGTGGGCCAATAAGGTACTACTATGATCCCCTCCGCATTATCATTAAGAAATTTTTGCAGGACACGCAGAATTATGGAAAAAGGTGGAAATGCATAGACCTTTAAGCCTTTCCAGTTGAGTGTAAAAGCGTCAACAGCGAAGGCGTCTGGATCTTTGCGCCATGACACAAATTTGGCACATTTAGTATTAACTCTGCTTGCAAACAGATCTATCTCTGGTTTACCAAACTTTTGGACTATTTTGTCAAAGTAGATATCGTTTAACTCCCACTCTGTCTCTGAATGCAATTGTCGCGATTCGCCGTCCGCTATCTTATTTTCTTTGGAGCTGATATAAGATGCAAAAATAAAAAGTTCTCGCTCTTCGCACCATTTCCATATTTCACGACACAAGGTGTTAAGATTCACATGTTGGATGCCGCTCATTCTGTTAATGTAAGCAATCGCTGTTGTATTATCTATTCGGAGCAAGATATTACAACTTCGAAGATCTTGAGCAAAACATTTTAGGCCAAAAAAGGATGCTTGCAATTCTAAGAAATTTATGTGTTTTTCTTTTTCTACTAATGACCAAAAACCATGAGACTTGACATTTCCGCAACTTACTCCCCAACCTGTTAAAGATGCATCAGAAAATATTTCGATGTCAAAGCTTTCTACTCGAATAGATTTTGAGGCATTTTGGATTTTACAAGACCACCATCTAAGGTCATCTAATAAAGTGGGAGATATTTGCATTAGTTTATTATAATTGCCGGCAGCCCTTTTTAATGCCAAGTATTTTTGTCTTTCCAGCAATTTAGTATATAGCCAGCCATAACGTACTGCCGGGCATATTGAAACTAGTTTTCCGATAACTAGAGCGAAAAAACGAATTTTACATTCTTTCATTTTCATGAATGGTGTTATTAACTTAAGAAGAGAAGGTTTTTTATCGTCTGGAATGGAGATTGTGAAGTTTATGGAATTATAAATAAATCCCAGATAACGACATGTTTGGGCCGGTACTAAATTGCTCTTTTGGTAATTTATGAGAAAGCCAAGATTTTCTAAACATTTGACAGTAAATAACACATTGTCCTTACAGCTTGTGTAGGACTTTCCCAACAGTAGAAAGTCGTCTAAATATAGAACTGATATATATCCATTTTTTCTAAGTAGAGCGAGTACTGGTTTCATTAACTTAGTGAATATTAAGGGGGCGCAATTAAGACCAAATGGCATACAGTTATACTGAAATAGCACCCCTTTAAATTGAAATCTCAAAAATTTTTTATGTTTCTCAAGGATTGGTATCAAGAAATAAGCATCGGTTAGGTCTAATGTTGCCATGTACACATTTCTATGTATAATATTTGAAACAATTTTTTGATCCTCTAGCTTAAAGTGTTGCGTTATTATGTATTTATTCAAAGATTTTAAGTTAAGTATTAATCTATGAGATCCATCTGGTTTAGGTCTTAAGAAAATACTAGATATATACTGTCCCTTACATGGTTTGACTATGCTGACAGCCCCAGAAGCTAACAATTTTTTAACACAAACAGAAAGTAAAGCTGTTTCTTTTTCAGACCACTTGGGTTCTGATGGTTCACACAATTGCTTGGGTATCTGATGAAATGGCAGCTTTAACCCATTAATCCAAGATAAAATAAGTTTATCTTGGGTTAAATTATGCCAGCTAGGTAAATATTGTTTTAATCTGCCTACAGAGCTACTAACCTTATCAGAATTTAAAGTTTGTATCGGTCCTTCTGTTGACCCGGATGGCGGTTTTCGAGCTGGAACCTTCGTCTGCCTTGATTGTTGTTGCTCCGCATGGTTTGCTTGGGTTGTTCCTTGCGACGTTGATGGAAGGCAGATTGCACGTTTCGCTGACGTCCACCCTGGCTGCCTCCCGGTTGTGATGTGCGCGGTGGACGATAGTAGTTTAAAGATCTGCTGTTACTGGCTGCAGACCGAGGTGCTGTCTTCTTATAAGTTTTTTGTTTTAAACTCAGACTTGAAGTTTCCATATCTCTAGCCGCTTTAACCCGGTCACCTAACTTGTCTCCAAATAGCCATCCATCTGATGAAACATTAGTTAGGGTATCTTTCAAATCTTTTCTCAGATTTAGTGCGATTAGTTCCCTGCGGGTAATTGACTGCCTATGATGGAAGTCAAGAAGCAGCTTGCCAGCATCACTAACTAACCTGATATAAGTCATGTTGCCCCCCCCCCCCTCTTCTGACAAGAAACCTGTTAATAATTGTCCTAATGCAGAGAGTGCTGCGTCGATCTGGCCTTGAAGAGTACTAAGCTTTTCGTCTCTACGACTTATTTGTTCATTGATAACCTTAAGTATCTCCGGATTTAGTTTTGGACTCTCTAGCAGGGGGCAGTTTTCCGATGGTGGGTATTTTTTAACTAGTTCGTCTTTCTGCTCCTCGCCAAGTCCATTTTTTAACATGGCTGTCCATCTAGCTGCCACGTCTTTTTGAATTGCAGGAGAGAGCGGTTGTTTTATGGCAGACTCTTCCCCAATAAGTGCCAGGATCCCAGAATCCAATTCGGAAGTTTCCGGAATGCTCTCTTGGATGTCCAATCCCTCTGTTACCGTCTCTGTAACAATCACAGTGTGTTACTGTAATATACTAACTGATGTGCCTACGTTTTATACAACCAGAATGATAAAGTATTGCCATAAATACTTTGAACAACCAAGAATACAATAGCTGTTTTTGATCGGCTATTTTTATAAATAGAGTGCGACAAGAAAACGCATTGCCTATTACCATAAATAGGACGAATCAGCTAAATTGCATGAACTGTATAAGGTTATTAACATAATGGGAATAAACCTATTACCATAAATAGGATTTTACTATAGCCCCAAATCGTAGAGTGCGCCTATAGCACTCGCCTATTACCATAAATAGGCTCCCAGGTCCAAGCTGTGAAAGATCACGACAACAATATATACTCTTTTCACAATGAGTGCACCTAAGAAATGTCTAAAGAGTCTAAAGACACACGTTTCTATTCGTAAAGTACGTGTTCATTAATAAATTAAGCTTTCCGAGAAGTGTTTACTCATGCCATGTACACCTAACCTAAATATCTTAATGGTTAAAATAAATAAATAAATATAAAATTAACCCTAAAGGCCTTCTCAAACCGGAGTGGATCACGGCCACCGTGAGTAGATGTAAGGTGACATGGCCGCGGCACGGCAAATGAAAAACAAAAAATGGTCCGCAACCATAGCCACTCCCGCTTGGCCAAGCAACATATAGCAAGCATTTAATCGTATAATAAAACCTACCTTCAAGCTCTTTGACGACTTCGTCGTCGGGAAAAATCGATATTTGGTCACCAGCGGTTCCGTCTGATAGAGGGAATGGCGTTGCTTCTCGGAATTCCGGCGAGGGCGTTCTGCTGCGGCTGCGACGTAAGTGCGACGAGGAGCGAGAATGATAATATCTTCCTTTCTCGTTGTTACGAGTACCTTTTTCAAGCCGCTCCCTCAACTTCCTGATTTTTGATCTAATAATCTCCTCCTCATCTGAGGAAATAGAACGTTCCCTATTTCTTCTTTTCTTTAGTCCTGACATTATGTACAGGAATAAAGCACAAACCACAACACAAAAAATTTAAAATCACAGGGATCAATCACTCGGAAACCGTACGACAGGCCAGGCCCGGACTGGGCCATCGGGCGATCGGGCGATCGCCCGGTGGGCCGGTCCCAAAAATGGGCCGGTCGCTTTGCCAAAAAAGCCTAACGAAAAAAACGTTAAAAAATTAAAAACTCAAAGCAACCACTATCCAGACGCTGGACTCTATGCTGTGTTTGCCGCAGCAGTGTTACATGTCCCGCAAAGTCCCATTTCAACTGGGTTACTCTTTCTATTACATCCTTGACCTGTGTATGTTGTCTTATGAATTCGTTTGTCTTCATATCTCTTAAAGAAATACCCATCATTGTCCTTTCCATACCTCTTTGTGTTATTTCTAGTTTTTGTATTGTCTGTTTTGTAAGGGTCCACGTCTGGATATGTTTGGCATTTTCTAATGAGTCACAGCCATCATCATTTGCTAGTGGTGTAAATTATTCTATAAAGCACGTATACACGAGAATAGATGAGCACGAGTTAAGCACGAGCCATCACCTGAGCACCGAATCCTACTTACTTTATAGCAAGAAAAGGATATACAACTGCGGCTTCCGAAAGAAGACAAAAAATTGAAGAAAATAGGCAAATGTTAGATAGAATTATTGAGACAATAAAATTAATAGGTAAAAGGGGTTTAAGTTACAGGGGAGATACTAAAAATGAGTCAGCATTTACTTTTTTAAAACAACATATTGATCATGGTAATTTTCTCGAAATTATTTTACTTCTTTCGAAATTTGATCCCCTGTTGCGCACACATATTGAGAAATGTGCCACCAAGAGTCAACAACTTCGTAATAATTACACCCAGGCTCAGAATTTAAAAAATATAGGTAGGGGCAATTTTGTGACATTTTTATCAAAAAATACTTTAAACTCTATAATAAGAGGTCTATCAAAACTTATCAAATTGAAAATTGCTGAACAAGTCAAAAGTGCTAAAATCTACTCACTACAAATTGACACAACACAAGACATAAATGTTGTAGATCAGTGTTCTATTATTCTTAGATATATGTAGCTGAAAATAAAGTTAACGAGCGATTAATTGAGCTGATTAACTGCACTTCTAGTAAGGGTAAAGATCTCTATGAAATTGTTGCGAATTCTTTAAAAGAACTGGTTTTAGAAATATCAGATTGTGTTGGAAATTCTACGGATGGGGCTGCTAATATGCAAGGCCAATATAATGGCTTTACGGCATGGCCCTCTAAAGACTCACCAGGTCAAATCCACGTTTGGTGCTATGCACATGTTTTAAACTTAGTTTTGTCCGATATTACTAAACTTACGGTTCCTGCAATTTCATTGTTTGAATTAATAAATAAATCGGCCGTTTTTATTCGAGAATCGCACTTACAAATGAATGTCTGGAAGAAAAAATCCATTTCTAATTTTGTTAACATTATTGGGGAAATAAGATAAAGGTTTATGTAAAATATTTAACGAAAAGGGCATATTTGTCAATTTATGTCTAACATTTTATGAGATAGCCAACTCCAAGGACTTTAATGCTGATATTTAAAGCTCAAAGGCTTTTGGATGGTTTTCTGAAATACGAAACAATTCTAATGGCAATAGTATTTAAACACATTTTTATTTCCACTACACCTTTGTCTAAATAGCTTCAAACAGCAGGTATGGATTTTTTACAAGCGCTCCGAATGGTTGAGGATACTTTAACATCATTAAAAAATATGTCCAGGAATTTTGATAAAGTTTCTGAGGAAACCGCTGCTTTCGTGAATTAATCGAACACAGAATTTTTAAATCTTGAGATTCCCTTAGAAATAACGATGCCAATATCTAGAAAAAGAATCAGAAAAATATTTCATGATGGGACATGCAGTGACGAAGCTCCGCAGGAAGCAATAGCCAAATTTAGAATTGAAGTATTTAAAATAACTCGAAATGCAGTTAAAAGATTTTGCATTCAAGTGGTCAAACTAATCAATGTCCTTGCCAGAAAAATTCATACATGAAAATATTGAACTAGAAAAAGAAACAGAATTGAATAAGCCAGATGATTTTCAATCTCATTATAAAACTTGTAAAAGAATGTATTTTATGCTGTTACAAAGTTTTAATCAAATATAATCCTTACCGTGAGGCTTATCCAGATCTTGAAAAGGCGTACAAATACGTGTGAGCGATCATTTTCTAAATTAAAGTTTATTCTAAACAGGTTACGAAGTCTCAAGATCATCTAAAGGCATTTATGTTGATGGCTTGTGAAAAGGATATTTTAGGAAGTTTAAATAATGAAGATATTATTAAATATATTACCAGTGAATGTAAGGATCTTGGATATGATATGTATACAATGTAATTTTTTATCTTTTCTTCAGTTTAATCTTTTGATTTTTGTTTTTTATTTTTAAGAAAATAGTTTTTGTTACATTTGACTTTATAACACCAAGTTAATAATATATCATTAAATATATTATTCTTATGAAAAGCTAAGCATTAGCAGTGGAGTTTGATTTTTATTAAGCGATGCGAGTATCTATGCTTTTCAAAATTACGCATCTAAATGAAAATAATTCATAAATTCATACAATTTTAAAACGCCTACTCCTATTTAAAAATAAACATGAGAGCCCGAGGAGAGGGCCGGTAATCTCATTTGGCGCCCAGGCCGATTTTCAGGCCCAGTCCGGCCCTGCGACAGGCGACACTTGTGAACCATCCGGCACGAGAACAAAGAATGAGTTACAGGTACGCAGGGAGCGACGGACGGGGAGGTGGATGTTTTGCTTTAAAATACGTGACATTCGGTGCGGGGGTGGGGAAACTACATTGCTTCTTATTTACGAAGACGAGACCGAATATAATTCAAGAACATGTGTGAGGAATTAGATAATGAAGGACTTCTAAAAGAAATGGATGAAAAACAATTGAAAAGCAAAATAAAAAAAATTGAAAGATGTGTTTCGTCAAGAACTGGCCAAAATAGTCCGAAGCAAAAAAAGTGGCTGTGGAATAGAAGATATTTACACCCCAAAGCTAACATGGTTTGCGGCTGCCCATTTTTTCGCGGAAGTTTTGTCAACAAGGCATAGTAATTCAAACTTGGTAAGTAAATTTTAGAGATATTTTTTATTTTTACATAGGTAAAATAGTGCATAACAAATAATGTTAAATTTTTTTATACACTGTGGGCAAAATTAACTTAGAACATACACTCAGCAGCAAAAGTAACGCACCACCAAAATGTATGCTGATTTTCAAAGTTTAGCGTTATTCTTAAGTTTATGGTGTTTAGGTGGTTGTTTTGAACAAAAAAACATGTTCAGTTATAAATCAGTCTATTTCCTTTAATCTTAAAGACATATTAAAAAAACAAAATGTTCAGAACATGGTTTTTAACGACATCCGCTGTTGCATGTAATGTAAATTATGTTCTAACCTAATGCTGCCCTCAGTGTACGTAAAGGAAACACTTAGAAATATAAAAATTATTCAAGCTAATTCAATTCCGACTTTTTCCATTGCCACGGTATAGGATTTTCTTCCATAAAATACTTAACGTATGTGCGTCTTACTTTCTCTACGGAATTTTTGTAATTATTACTTCCCAAATGACTAACCGATGGCATATTATCCACGTGGTTTCTCCAGTGCCAAAAAGTAATATTTCCCGTGTTCAGATCTTCTCTGTCAACAGCATTTTCAGGAAAATAAGTATTTGGGCTGCTTTTTCTCAGCCAATTGTGGAGACTGCATGCTGCCAAAATGACATCGTCAATTGTAGTTTTCTTGAATTGAATTGGTCTTGAAAATATTCTGAAGCGCCACACAAGAATACCAAATGCATTCTCCGATACTCTTCGTGCGCGGGAGAGTCGGTAGTTGAATATCCTTTCAGTACTATTAAGCTGTGACTTACTGTAGGGCTTCATTAAGTTTGTTCTTAATGGAAAGGCATCGTCCCCAACAGTAGCGGACTAAAGGGGGGACGGTGGGGGCGGTCCGCCCCGGGCCGCAACGCTGGGGGGCCCAATTTAAATATATAAAATCAAAAAAAAAATAACAGTCTGTGTCTCAGTAGCGACCTGCGAAAGAAGTTTTTGAAAACTCAAATTAATAAAAGATTATCTGCATTCGACAATGACCGACGACAGATTAAATTATCAATAGAAAATGTCTGAAAATTTAGATTATGATGAGTCAATTAGTAACTTTAGTTCGTTAAAAGCTCGGAAACATATTATTACATAATTATTTATTAATTTATTTATTTATTCATACACTGGCTAAGTCCATTCGTACAGGAGTACTAAAAATCAAACTAAAAACAAAACAAGAAATAAAACTAAAATTAGATAAACTAAATCTAAGTATGGTCATCGAATAGAACATTCGGTGGTATAGTTAAAACAAACATCTTATATGTATTACTTAACATGTTTAGGAACCTTACAAAAAAACATTAGTCATTAGTACTGTAATGCCTCTTCAAAAATAACTTATACACTTCAGCGATCTGTTAAAAAAGTCCCCCTCAAATTTGTTTACATTTTTCATCATTCTATTTATGGGGGAGTTCTCTCCATAAAGAGTTTTATGCTGACACAAGTAAAAAGGTCGTACCGAGTCGACAATATTGCCTTTCTCCAGGGCCTCCGGTATACAGTGTGGCCCAAATTGGGTATACATGTATGGGTATCTTCTAAACTATATGAGATAGAAAAATGGTTAAATGGCGAAAGTTGTAGGCCATTCAATTCCCAATTCAACGCCATTTTGATAACGATTTTCTCTCTTTTTGTTTTTGAGATATTTTGAAAAAATCAAAAAGTTGTATTTTCGAAAAAGCGCTGTACTTTTTTTATTTAAACATATTTTTAAAATCTGTAAAAACATTGTTAGGACAACTTTTTACGCTCGATGCACCCATGTAATCAGTTTTTAGTTCTGACGTTTCGGTTCTGAGAAACCATCATCAACTTCGTTTTTTCTTATGGCGGTCATTTTGTTTTTTAGCACATTTAAAAAGAACATATTTTTTCCTTTCTTATGATGTATAACACTTTATAAAAATGTTTTATTTTTATGTCAAAAAACGACAAAGTTAATTTTTAACTGAGTTGGCCATGACGGCGGTGGCCATTTGCCATAATAAATGATAGTGTTGCTATGGTGATTCGGCGGCATTTAAGTCATTTTACTGAAAAGTGACATTATTCAGTCAAAACGCTATTTGGTAGTTTTTGTTTAAATTTTCATAAATTTTGATTTCTAAATATCGCCACGCGATATGCCAGTGAAGAAAAATATGACATATTAGAATGTTATATTAAATGTAATAGAAATACAAATCTTGCCTATTTGAACCTGTATCATGAGAGGCAACAGCCAAGACTATTCGCGAGGCTTGACCTGAACTTAAAAAATTATGGAAGCTTTTAAGTACCAACGCCAAAGAAATATCAGAAGGGCAATCAAGCTCGTGACGATGACATTAACGATATTTTAATGCGAACCCGACGAAGTCTACGAGAGTACGTGCGAGGGAAATACTTATACCAAGAACTACTATCCAAACAGTCCTTAAAGAAAACAAATATCGTCCTTATAAACCTACTATTGTTCAAGTTTTAAAGGAAACAGACCCAAGGCTAATTATGATTTTCAAACTGGTTTGTAAACCAATGTCATGAAAACCCCAATTTCAGTATGAAGATTATTTGGACCGACGAAACGTTTTTCAGCAACTGCGGAGCATTCGTTATTGTGAATATCCATTTTTGGGCCACTGATAATCCTCACCAAGGCAGAACGTAGGCCACAAGTAAGATTTGGCTTTAATGTCTGGTGTGGTGTGTACGTTAAGTCTACACAGTCCGTAAAATATTTACAAAGTCAAATAGTATAATTTGTTTTTAGATAATAAACTTATAGGACCATTCATTTACAATTAAATAATGTTATATCAAACCGGGGTCCTGTAAATTGGCTAGCTGGGTCCCCGGATATTACACCCCTCGAAAATTTAATGCATTGAGATCACAAGCGTGCGGCAGATACCTGCATATTCTGTAAACTTTGTACTTTGTACCGTCAAATACCGTGAACAACTGTGTATGCGTATGCATCGGCGGTGGCTGGGTCCTCGAGCGGGACGAGGTGGTGAGGTCTAGCCGGTTTCGCGTGGTTAGACTAGTTAGTTTGGGTATGTTAATAGTAGTAAGTTGTAAAGTAAGCAGTTATGAACAGAAACCGATACTTATATTTAGAACGATAGTTTGGAAATTAATAGCAAATATTGATTTGTACGGCAACCGCCCTCCGTAGCAACTGTTGCTAAAGCCAACTCAATATTGTTCCAAATAACTGGCGGTGCTACACTCGTATTCCTATTGCATTTAATATAACATTCTTAACATATTGATATTTTTTTAATGATGTTTGGCAGGGCAGCTAATATTAAACTTACCTTTTAACAAATATTAATGAAAACAAAAATTACTAAAAATGAAAAGTTAAATTCGATGTTTGTCTGATCAATGTTTCGTATCTTTTTCAGTAAAATAACTATGAAACACTAGCAATATTTGTTTTGTACCACAAATGGCCTCCGCAGTCATGGCCAACCCAGCTAAAAATTAAATTTGTCGTTTTCTGACATAAAAATAAAATATTTTTATGAAGTGTTATACATCACAAGAAAGGGAAAAAAAAGTTCTTTTTAAATGTGCTAAAAAACAAAATGGCCGCCATAAGAAAAAAAGAAGTTGATGCTGGTTTCTCATAACCAAAACGTCAGAACTAAAAACTGAATACATGGGTGCATCGAGCATAAAAAGTTGTCCTAACAATGTTTTTACAGATTTTAAAAATATCTTTAAATAAAAAAAGTACAGCGCTTTTTCGAATATACAACTTTTTGATTTTTTCAAAATATCTCAAAAACGAAAAAAGATCAAATCGTTATCAAAATGGCATTGAATTGGGAATTGAATGAACTAAAACTTTCCCCATTTAACCGATTTTCTATCTCTTATAGTTTCCAAGATACCCATACATGTATACCCAATTTGGGCCACACTGTATATTCGGTGTAAAGCAACACATTGGTAGTAATTGATTTATTTTTAGAAAATCCATGTTGCTTCGAAATTATAATATGCTTAAAAGAGTCCTCCATAAAGTCAGTTATTATTGACTCCGTTATTTTTGATATAAGAGATATTTTTGAAACGGGTCTATAATTTTTAATACAGATTACTACCAGAGTTTTTATATATGGGTGATATATAAAAGGCTTTTCAAACAATTGGAAAACTTCATTAGCAGTAAAGTTATTAAATATTAACCAGAGGGGCCTTGAAAGTGAAATAGAACATTCTTTTAAAAATTTAGCAGTGAGTACATATGGGCCTGGACCCTTATTTAACTCAATTTTATTGAGTCGCGTCAATACGTCCAAAGAGCTGAAATAGTAGGAACTAATATTCAAGTTGGTGTTAGAGCAGCAAATTTCGTTTTTATGACTTATACAGTGTTCATAGCTCAACTGTATTAATTACAACAGGAAAAGGTTTAATGCGGATCGATATAAATATATATAAAGGCAGAAATTAATGAGCATGTCCGCAGAAGAGAAGCAGGAAGAAACAGATGGAGGTAACCCGGCGACACGTGTTTCTGCTTCTGGGCTTCGTCAGGCAATATGTATACATATGCATACATGCACTCACGCTGGGTGTTTTCTCCGAAATGTGAGGTCACCTAGCCGAAGCCACAAATGAGCTTACTGGCTCCTGTTTGTGGCTTCTGTACATTGTTTTTTTTCCTTTCCCAGGTTACACCCGTTTATGTGTATATGTATGTATATGTGTACCGATGCCAATTAAGGTGTATGAGTGCATGTATGCATATGTATACATATTGCCTGACGAAGCCAAGAAGCAGAAACACGTGTCGCCGGGTTACCTCCATCTGTTTCTTCCTGCTTC
>JAEQML010076922.1:0-13136 GCA_016904865.1 Pissodes strobi
GCAAAACTTCCGCACACAGGTCCCTGATTACGTTGTTCCGCCACTGGTTAAGCATGTAAATTAAAACGCATAGATTGTAATGCCAGTTACGAATCTATAATATAATTATTGTTTATTTTCATTTCAGTCAAAAGAGCCCCCCGTTCCGGGTACACAGACAGACCTTACCATTCCGCTAATGATTCCCAAAACATTCACTCGACCTTTAACGACAGTGCCACCACCTCCTGAGATAAACTCGAACACAATTCCGTTAAACTTACCCACCAAATCAAGATTAACGTCTCCACAAGTAAATTCACCTGCAGCAGAAGATAAATCCGCTAGCGTTCTTAGCTCTCTGAGCGAAGAAGAACTCATTAAGAAGGCTGCCGAGATGTTAAAGGAAGAAGAAAGCCCATCGCCTAAAAGGCCGAAGTATGATGTTATTTTACCGCCAGTGCCTGGTATAGATGACTAAATTTTGTTTTGTAGGTAGGAGATTTTTGTACACATCGCACTTAGCCTGTGATGTTTATCATCACTCTTGATATAGTTGAATCATTGAAGGATAATCTTCATTATGTTACTTTTTAGAAAATATTGCATGAAAATGGATGAATGGAATGTATACAGAGTAGATTCACAAACAATGTTGTCGATATTTATGTGGTCCCTTGGCCGATTTTTGGAAAACTGTTTTATGCAAGATTTTAGGTTTGAATTTTATATTGTTTTTTAAATATAGGTATTGCCGCGGTTTACATCTAAACATCCACCAGAACCATTTGTGATGCTCTTCTTGAAAACCAAGATTAACAATTAGTTTTTTCGTCATTTTGTTCTTTTTAAGGATGATGAGCCGTTTTCGAGAAAAAAAAATTAAAACAAATTTTAATGCATGCATAGAGTCGTATTATCGGTAGGATTCAAACTTAATCAAAACTCAATAAAATGCATACTATAGTATGCACATAAGGAAAATAAAAGAGACCATACAAGGGAGGCTTTTCAACATTAAACGGCATTTTTACAAAACTTGATATTTGTTGTATATACAAGTCTAAATGTTTAGGTTTTTCTTGTCAAAACGATGACCTGCTTTGGTACATAGGCTTCGGAGTTCGCCATCTTTGTCAGTTGCACTTTTTTCAGACTCAATGTCTTCGGTGGCAATGCCTGATAGAGGGCGCTCTGTTTAATCGGTCGTATAATGAAATAGCATCATTTTCTGAAATTCTACCTGTTCCCGTTGGGTAGAGAACAGCCTTCTAAATGCTCGACAATAAGTGCGAAGGTATGTCCCTATTAAACACGAAGTCTCACTTGTTACTCTGTGGCTGTACCGTAGATATGTCCTACTTTGCCCAGATAATTCAATTTTTTGTTCAATATATATTTTTTTATTACTTAGTTAATTGCAGCCCTAAAATTATATTGAGAAATAACAATGTGTTCGCGATATTCCTAAAAGTATGTACTCATTAAAAAAAAATTAAATATTCGAGAAAAAAAAATAAAAGGATAGTGGGCAACTGACTTGTACTGGTAAAGGTCAACTTTGCCCGGCCGTAAAAAGTATATTTCAGGGACAATTTGAAGCACAATAGGACTACTTTGCCCACGTTTTATGTTTTAAAAAAAAACATCTTAGATCATATTTTAATTTTTCGTTTTGCGAGGTCAAACACAAATTCAGGTAAATATTTTTGGGAACAACGCTCTAATCCGTCAATTTTTATTTGTACATTTTCTTACATGGAATACGTTAAACAAGGTGATCGCTCTAAGCGGTGTGGGATCATTGATGAAAGATCCCCATCTATTAGAAAAATGTCTGATGTATCATATCTTGCATTATCAAATAAATTTCCTTCGAAATATCGCTTCCACAAGCTGTCGCCCGAAGTCACGAAATAAACGCCACGTCAAAAGCCTTGAACCCCTAACTACTTTTTTCATAAGAGGCAATACAAACATTTCCGCCTGAAAACATGCATATCTACTTTAATAAATAAGCAAACAAAGTAATTCAAAAAAGAAAATGCAAAAAAAGATGAGGCTACAAATGTATTACAAAATGAATGTACTGAATGCACTGCTGCCGTAACCAGTGATCTATATACAGAGTGTTGAGTTTTCAGAAAAGGCAAATTTTTAATTCACTTGGTATAAAATAATCTTCAATTTTGACCTTAATTTTTGACATTGCATTATATCAAACAATCAACATCTTTATTTGAACATTACTGTTACATGAAATGGTTTTTCTAACAATTACTATCTTACGAGGCAGAGTTCCTACAAACTAGACGAATTATAAACTCTCTAGCCACTCCACACTCGATCTGCAACGCAGGCAGACAGCTTACGCTAGTGTGACCTAACTACTGTACAATATTCACATTATTTGGGCGTTGCCCTTCAATGGTATTTACAAATTTATCGTGGCTCTGCGAGTGCTAGTGTATGAAGACTATGATTAACTTAAACTTAGCTAGTGCGGAAGTTGAATCCAGGAAAAACTATCCGAAAAAAATCTGGTTTTAGATAAATAATATAACATTTACTATATACATTTATGTACATCAAGATGTGGCATGGTATTAGGAGCGCATAAAGTGATCCTGTGTAGCCACATGTTATAGGCTGCGCCTACTTGACAGTGGGCGGGGTAGTATAAAGGAACCGAGGTTCGTTCATATCGAGAAATTTCTTATGCTATATGCGATACATATTTACAGAATTTTTAAGCAGTTTCGGTATTATACATGAAATTTTATCATTGAAAAATTGCAATATTTACGTCAATTAAAAGTCATAATTTTCTATTTCGTTCGTGTAAAAGTTTAGGGTGGCTTGAAAGATTGCTTTCTTGTCTCCTTGACAGGGGATGAGAAGATCTGCGAAATGCTCTAAGGCTAAAATTAACTGTGATATATTTACAAGTGAATTTATCTTGTCTGTGACTTCTCGAAGTCTATTGAAATCATTTATGTTAGGTGTTTGATTCGTCGGTTGTTTACTTACATTTTTATTAGCTATATTTACACTTTCACTTATAACGTTGTGTCAATTTACATTTTCTGTTCTTAGGGGTGGGTATTCCGAGTTATTGGGGTCGGCTCTGGCTCCAATCAGAGGGTTCCTCCAAGCAGGCTTGGTAGGCTGCGGGGCTGGTTTGTGCATCTTCTTCGTTTGCTGTTGCTGTCTGGTTTGGGGCTGTTGCAGCTGGCCTCCTTTGAACAAGTAGACCGGGCAGCCAACATCTGTCGAGCGGTGCTCGCCGCCACAGTTTACGCATTTCAGTTTATCTTCATTACACTCCGTGATCTGATGATTAAGTTTGTGCATGCCCGTGCCCTTGGCAGCGTTTGCACTGCATTATTGGCTTTTGAGTTTTTCGGTAGTGCCATGAAATGTTTACACTCATGAGGTGTCGGCAGTGAGTATTTAGTTGTTTGAGTGTTTTGTCAGCGTCAGTTATGACCAAATACATAGGAGTGCGAGTTTTCTTCATGAGATACACGTTCTTTATAGTCATGTTATATTCTTCAATTAATGCATTGCGGACTTCTTCTGGTAATATGCCTCCGTCGAGCCCTTTTAAGACGAAAGCGTGTGATCTACTTTGCTTTTCAGCATATGAGTGGTACTGGACATTGTCCTTGTCAAACGTGCGTTTGAGGTTAGTCCAATCCTTCATTTCATTGCACCATATCACGATGCTATTTTTCGTGTACTTTAGCCGATAATCCTTGATACCGGCTGTTCTTAGGGTCGCTACGAACTCATGGTGGTTGATTAGGCCACCCTTTGTGACGATGGGTGGCGGTGGTGTAACTTTTGTCTTAAGCGGGGTCTTCTTCTTTGGAATGACTCGTCGGATCCGAGCTTTACCTGCGTTACTTGCAAAAGTTTCTGATCCCTTGTCATGGTCGCTTAAGGTCTGAAAGCGATTGCTGGTATTTATAGCTTTATTTTGTCCTACACCCAGGTACACCTTCCTGATGTTCCTTTTGAAAGGTATGATTTTGAAAGGTGTTTTGAATGTTTCTTCAGGTTTGCTTGTTGATTCCGTGATTTCCATCGGAACTTCACCCGTGGGAGGAGCCGTCTCGACTTTTTGAGGCGGGGCGGTTGATATAGGCTCATTTAGGTCTGGTGCGACTTGAGGGTTTTTTCTGTTGACGTTGCGGCCTTCAAGGTTGTTTGAAGGTCGTCGTCAACGGCTTGCCGTTTTTTATCCTTCGGTTTTTGTTCCACTTTCATTTTTTTCGAGTAGGTTGGTGAGGTTTCGCTCTTACCTTTTGCGAGTGTGGAGATTTTGCTGGAGGTGGCTTTTTGACCGCAGTCAACTCTAGCCACTACTTTCTTCTTTGTGCCATTAGGGTGGGCATCCTTTACGTGCTTGATTTCTTTAAGTGATTTTTCTCGATCGCTGCGTTTTGAGTCGTCCCGTGAGATGGAGGATGCCTCATCTCCTGTCGAGGTCATTACGAATGAATGGACTTCATCTGATTTAAAAGACGCATTTGAGTGCGACATTGTAGTATGAGGTCCGGGGATCCGTCCCCGGGAACTAGAAAACGTATGGTATTCTTACTCTATTACTAGGGTTTGACAACAAACCCAAGCTAGAGCATAGAAAATAAGCACTATTACTTTTCGAGTTTACAGAAACGCGAGTTTCGAATTGAAACGCGGCGGGCTCGTTTTCACTGGAGACCCCGCAAAATCCAGTCTGCTTCGATCGATGGTTCAAAGCAGAGTACATTGCATTATAGACAATTCATTGACAAAGTTACCCACCCCTAAGACCTCAGTCAAACTTGAGTTTTTGTTTCATACCGGGTAAGTCAAAAATCTATGTTTATTTAAAAATCCTCAACACTCTACATATAGCCCACTGGTTACCGCCGTCGATTCATTTTGTAATACATTTGTAGCTTTATCTTTTTTTTGCATTTTCTTTTTTACTTATTTTTAAATTTGTTTTCAGCTGACATTCTTTTGTTGTTTCTCGGGACCAATTGAAACTCTTCTAGTTTAATATTTTATTAAACTCTATTACTATAAAGTATAAAACATAAAAGACAAATCTTTAACTTGCTCATCAAACTCGAACACCAGCCGCATATCCATCAGTATTGCCAACTCCCTAGTGTCCCTAGTATGAACTGTTATAACTTGAACGTACTATTAAATGTTACCAACTGTCTAACATAAACATTTTCATGACAGCCATGTTTGTATTACGTCTTATGAGAAAGGCAGTTGGGGGTCCCACACTTTTAACGCTGTGTGTATTTTCCTATTAGCGTCAATAAATGAGTTTTAAGAAAGAGCGAATCGTTTCTCCATAACTTAAGACGTAAAGATTTACAGTTTTTCTAATGTCTATGTTTAGAAAATAATTATATGTCGGTATGATGGGGTTTCTTATATCAAATATTCTTAGAATTCCCGACAGAATTGAAAAGTCCAGTACTATATAGGCTATTCCATTAAAACATTTTTCGATCTGGATATTTATTTCCACGTACGAAAATGTGCAATTATTTCCAAATTAGTATTGTATACACTGTCTGCTTCTCTTTCAATCGCTTAGCGAAATAAAGCTCCGCCGCGAAAATTAGCAAACTTTTATTACACGTTATCGTTAATACATGTTAGATTAAATTACTATTGATTACTTTTAGTCGAATTAGGCCGATTACTAACTGTTTTACATGGTCGTTCCATTGCAGAGAAAGTCATAAAATGTAGTATCGATACAATAATCGTTAAATACTAACCTAACGTTAACCTGATATATTTAAAACAGTCAGGGTTTTATAGAAATCAAAAATATATGATTACATATTATTAACTCCGTTTACTTCAAAGTGAAATAGATTTTATTTATAAATATATCGTCTTAATTTGTAGTAATTTGCACGTAATAATCAGTTTTATAAATTGTCATATAAAATGTTAAAAATATCTTCCTGTGGTGACTTTAAGGTTGTGGCCCTATTAATAATAATAATTATGATTTGCGTTATGGCTGCTGTCTGGATATGATCCTTTCAAGGCTAGAACTATATTTTATTTTTGTAAAGAGTAAAAATATCACCGATATATAGAATTATAAGATGCGAAGTTTATATTATTGTTTTGAGAAAAGTGTGATTATACAGGGGCGTCCCATAGAAAAATGCACGATATGGCAATCTTGTAAAACGTATGAGAGAGGTTAACTTAGGAAAAAATTGCGCAAATGGCAGTTCGTGAGCAATCGTGTCGAGAAAGTTGGGAAATCTTCATTTGTTTAATTATAATGCCAAATAAGTTTGAATTGTTCCAACCTTTTCTTGCTCAACTTTTTTCCTATGGCATTTCGTGTCTCGTACGCCTTTCGAGGTTTATACTGTAAATTACTGCAGGGGACACCCTGTATAAATATTGTTTATTGTTCTATTGTGTGATATCAGATCATTATCTTAGTCGTGAAAATAAGTAAGTTAGTATGTATGCGTGAGGTTATCTACCTTTCCTCATTTAAAATATAAACAAATATATACAGGAATTAGGTATGGTCTGGAAAATAAGTATAACAACTACTGCGATATATTTGGAGTTTGGAGCGAGTAAGCTATAACCATAATAGTTATCTTCCCGTGTCTCAAAATGTAGCCTAAACAGTTATATGCAAAGTTTTCAAAAATGCTACCTAATATGTAGCTGGGAACATCTTTTAAAAAATGTGTATTGTGCACACTTTTGTTAATTTTTCACATTATGGAAGGTGTCTGCGATGCACCTAAGCTCTTTAGTGGTGGGACAGTTTATTTAGCAATTGGCTTACAATTTAAACATGCTTAATGTTTTACATAAAGTTAGTTAGTCCAACAACAAGTGTCAGAACAACTCCGCATATTATTTTCCAGTTTTTTAATTCTGCTCGAATTGTTAAATATATTCAAAACGTGTCCGCAATTTTCGGAGGTTCAATCAGAAGTAATTTTTTATAAATAGTAAAATTCTTAATAATCCGACGATCAGACTAAAAATCTATCTATTATAGTATACAGGTTCTTTTATACCTATGTGGAAGATGGGTTAATTCCATAGCAGAGATAGTTATAAATTGTTTGATGCTCTATTATCAAATGTAACACTGCATAGAAGCAGATCATTTCCCTTTTGATTGTAAATTTCTAAGAATGTGAGAAATGGCAAACAAGTAGAAATGCGTTAAAATTATTCGAGGTAAAATAGTGATGTAGTATACATTTATCGTTAAAAAAAATTATTAAAAAATTAATAGAAAAAATAAAGACTAATTTGTGTTGTTCACTGTATTTTGATAATTGGAAGAGCATATTCACAAGATCCTCAAATTGTTTAGCATTTAAACAAAGAATAGTTGATTACTTTGTTTATGACCTTTTAAATAAAGTATTTGTTACTTCTAATTATTGTTTTACAGGGAGCGTAAGGCTTCAGTTTTTTAAGTTATTAGTTTCTAGAGAGTTAATGTTTTGGTTACGTTTACATTATCTGAATGTATGGATTAATTTAAGATGTACTAGTAAATCAGGGGTTTTAAACTTGTTAACATCATTGTTGTATTTCGAAAATGGGTTCCTTATTTTGTATTAAAACGTATAAATTCGCCCCCGGTACACCGGTGGGATGGGATCGTTTGGAACTCTAGCAACCAAATTGATTATATTAGCTGTAAATTTATAATTGTAGATTAAAATAGACATATAATTTTTGTACAAACTAATAATAAGGTTACATTAAGTAAAAGCATAACTTGTACATATTTTTTTTAAACGTCACTTAGTGTGTAAACAGTTAATCAACTTTTTAATGTAAATGATTTATTTTACAGTAACTTTCGCTTTTTCCTTTTATGTATATATTTCCTGAAAAAAATAAACTGTAATTCCTGTATAAATGCAGTTTTCTTAGTAGAAGCTAAATATCGTGCATTATCATTTTTGTACCAGATGACCAACTAAGACATATAAAAAATAATAGACAGAGAAGGTCATTCATATATTACCAAATGTTTACATGCCAACATTAGAAATATTAACGTGAAGAGGGGATAAAGTAATGAATGAAAATAATGAAGATGGCGGCCGAAGCCCGTCAGACATTTCATTTATGCACTTCCACAACGACGCGCTTGCTTCATGTTTCTCCGGGCGACGCGCCATAGGCGTAACATTTTAGGGGACATCTGTTTAAAGTTAGGTAACATTGAAATAATCCTGCCGTCAAACAGAAAATAATAAGCCATTACAAAAGTGAAAATGACGACATAAAAAATAATTTATTAATATTAAAATATTGTGAACTACTTAAAAGCATTAATTAAATATCACCCTGTCCCAAGTTTGGGTTAGTTTGAACTTGAACTTGACAAATGTTATATAAACATTCACTGTTAATTATAAACAACTTGAGCGGTCGACGGGAGCGATTTTAACCCTTAATGATGCAACCATCAGCATTTTATAACATAAATACGCCAAGTTCATCAGACTTTCGGGTCTCTCAAACCGCTCAGTCTAGTTGCGGGGCAGTACTTAGGTACGTCCACTTCTAGCTGTTCTATCCCACAACCCCCATATCTGTGAACACCTGGACACAGGTCCAGGGCGATCAGGTCCTTACATAACCTGAGTGGACGTATGCACAGGTACACGGCATCTGGGGGCTACTAAAAGTAGAGAGAGTCGAATTTACGAGTGAAGTATCAGAATTTCCAGTTAAGGGATAGTTTTTGGGGATTTTTAAAAAGTAGTGCGAGTGCCTTAGAAATCTGTGAAAAGCTTAAACCAGAAACTTACCTTATATCAGAACGAATATATAGATCATAATCCCATAAACTTTATTAATAAAGTAACAAATTAAAGGAAATTAATAGTGAAAGGGATAATTGTGTAACCCTAGTAGAGTATAATTATGCCATACAAGGGAAAAAAGATACTGCTCCAGGTCTAGACAATATATACTATTCTATGCTTAAATATCTACCAATAATAGGGAAGGACAAGTTAATAGAAATCTTTAACAAATGTTTGATGGGTGGAGAAATTCCAGCGCAATGGAAATAAAGTTTAATTAACACCATTCTAAAAAATAATAAAGATCCGGATATATCAAATAGTTACAGGGCAATTGCAATGAATTCTTGTGTGAGTAAGTTATTGGAAAGTGTCTTGAAAAACAGAATTGAGTGGCAACTTAAAAATGGTGGAAAACTTCGATATAACCAAATTGGATTTCATAAAGGGAAGGGATGCTTGGAGAATCTATCGATATTAACACTTAATATACAAAAAAACTTCCAACAAAACTTTTTACGATTGCAGTATTCCTGGACATAACAGCAGCCTATGATCACGTTAACATACACAAATTATACAACATAATGATAGAATCTAAAATACCAGTAGAAATTTCAAATTTTATATATAGCTTATTAAATAACCGAGAAGTATATTTGTTGGATAAGGAGGGTAGCATTTTGGGTCCAAGGAATTTAACAGTGGGCATAGCACAAGGGTCACCGTTGAGCCCAGTTCTTTTTAATCTATATACTCATAAAATACATAGCCTATGTAAAGGAAATTTAAAACTATTACAGTATGCTGATGACTTGGTTCTTATTGCAGGAGGCAAGGACATAAAAGACCTTATGGATGCAATAAATAGCACATTAACAGAATTAGCAGAATATCTTCAGGAACTCAATCTTAAAGTCTCAACAGAAAAGTTTTTTGAACCAAGAAAGCACTTGATCCCGTTGGACAGTATAATGGGAAATGAAATACCTTGGAGTCACACATTTACTGAGACGCTAAATTGGATGAAGCATATAGATGCAATAAGTAATAAGGCAAATAAAGGAATTAATATAATGCAAACGATAACGAGAGTATGGTGGGGTACAGACCCTAAAGTATTGGTAGGAATATATAGAGGAATAGTAAGATCCCATCTAGACTATGGATGCCAATTGATAAACCCATAAACCCAACAACTAAGAGAAGTAAAAACAAACTTGACAAGACTCAATATCAAGCACTAAGGATAGCGCTGGGATGTATGAACTCAACTCCAACTAATCTCCTGTTAGCAGAAAGTGGTGAAATGGCATTAGAATTCAGAAGATTATGGTTAGTTAAAAAATTTCTATACAGAACGCAATCCAGTGATAGAAGCCATTGAAGAGTTGAACGCACTAAATAAAACTACTGGGTATTTTTCCTACAGGGAAACCCCATATTTTTTAAAAGTATTTGAAGAGATCAAGCAATATGAAGAAGGCATGAAAACATATGATAAACTGCCATGTTATACATTTGACAGGATATATCAGATGATGACAGTGCCTATAATAAGGGCTGGGATAGGCAAGCAAGCGACAAACATCAAAGACAAATTTTTAGCTTTTAAAAATACTGAAGTAGAATCGTTCTACCACTTTTATACTGATGCTTTTGTGGATAGGGAGTCTAAGGAAACAGGTTTTGGAGTTCACTGCCCAAACATTGTATTCAATTTTTCATCAAAATTACCAAAATACATTCAAATATGTACGGCGGAGATAATTGCAATGCACAAAGCAGTCAGAGTGTGCCTTGAAAAAAGGATCCATAAAGCAATAATTTTTAGTGATTCTCAAAATGCGATGATCACATATCATTTTTAACAAAGCAAATCCTGATAGAAGCGAGATTAAATGGATATGATATGAAGTTCTGTTGGATACTTGGACATTTCGGTATCAAGAGCAATGAAGAGGTGGATCGACTTGCTAACATTGGTAGAATATTAAATGTGCCTTATCCCAAAGAATTGAATAGTAAAGAATTTATTCCTGATATAAAGGAGAACCAGTTAAGTTGGAATGTATCATGGCGAAGGTCATTGGAAAGTAAAGGAACCCAAGAATTTCCAAGAAAACCCTGGTATAATTGCTTAACGGAATTCATAGACAGGAGTCACATAACATTGATCATAAGAATGAGAACCGGTCACTGCTCGACTCCTCAACATTTGCACAGACTGGGGCTCAAAGACTCCCCAGAATGTGAATGCGGGAAGCTGGGTAGTCTGCAACATATACTTTTCGAGTGTAATAACATAAACCCTAACCTGTATCAGATTCTCACAGAAAGCGGTATTCAAACGCCTATATCATTGTGTTCAATACTGTACAACCCAAAGAATTCAGTTATTAAAATAATCGTGAGGTATCTAAAAGAAAATAACATAAAGATCTGACTCTAGGTTGCTAATTATCTCTCATATTTTAACCATTATCCACGATACACATATAACGGTATGCTCTTGCGCAGGCAGAACCTCCCACACAGAAACGTGTGACGTCACCCGGGAACGACGCTTACGATTCTGTTATGTAAGCGTGTATAGAACATATGTTTTGAAATGCAATATTCGCAGTTTTGGGGGATTTTAAAGGACATTTTCGATAATAGGTACGTTCCTAATTATACGTGTACCTGTGTTAACTAAAGAATAAAAGCATTTTCATTCTATATTTATATTACTAATTATAATTGATATATTATACATAGTTTTACATTAGAAAATAGTTTAAATGTATAAATGGGTATTTAAGTATTATTTCAACATTTGGGAACTAAGTAAAAAAGTCGGGATGAGATTGGTTGATGTGATGTTTATACTTGATGCGTAGAATCGAGGGACACGCGGTCATGATAGTATTGTTTTATAATTCATTCCTTCATAAATTAATTTTTTCTTAATTTAAAAAAATTACGTAAATTCAAATATTATGTACGCCACAGAAGTAGATCAGCTGAGGGAAGTTCTTTTTGATTCTAATATCTTGGCCCATAACATATCCAAATATAATAATAAAAAAATCCCATGCAAATAAAAAGTCATTAAGCATTAAAAAATTATTCAATTTAATTTAGCCCACAAGATATAGTTTTACCAAACTTAAAGTACAATTTTAATTTTCTTTGTATTGACCTCATTATTTAATAGTCAATATTCTGAACCCTTTCAAATATTTTTTGCCCATTTTTACATATTTATTTCATTTCCACTGAAGTAGACTCGGTTTGCAAAGTACTTTTTGATCCCAATACCTTAAGCCATAACATATCCAAAAATCTTTGAAAATAAAAAAGTTATTTTTTACATAATAATTTTTTTTATCATTCCATTAAAAATGTTTTAGTGCTTTGTTTTTTTTTTCAATAAACTGGCAAAACAAATGAGTTTTTTTTTTATTTTACATTTTCAAGAAATTTCAAGATTTTGTTGGTTTCTTTCCAAGAAATCTTGGACTTGAGAACTAATTTCTTGTCTTGTCTTGAAAAACGAAGATCATTTCTTGTCATGATCTTGTCTTGAAACCAAGACGAGATCAAGACAAAATCAAGAAGTTGTCAAGGAAATGACGACCCCTACATATCGTACCGGATTTGGTTAAAAAGTAGTTTTTTTAAATATATCATTTTTTAAATATAATACTAATTAACAAAAAGGGAAGGTCTAAATGAAAAAAAAAATATTCTTCATAAAAGTTTCGCTTATGTCTTGACAAGGTAATAGAGCAAATCCCATATTTTTGGCTTGTAAGCTAACAAACATATCACAATAAAATCATATACATATCGTAACGGATTTCGTTAAAAAGTAGTTTTTTAAAATATACCACTCAATTAACAAAAAGAAAAGGCTCAAATGAAAAAAAAAATAAAACCTTAAAAAAAAATTTAAAAGAAACGGGGTTCGAACTCAGGCCGTGCCGCTCCGCCGATAGAGCCGCCGAATCGAGACCTAACCACCTAGACCACTCGGCCACGAGAGCTGTTGGAACAGAACGATTGCATGACGAACACATGGCGCGATTAGGTGCGCAAATCAATGAGCTTTTGTAGCGCTAATCCCAGATGCTCTTTCTCGTACTCATTCTGCTGATCCAGATGAGACTATGCCATGGGATTTGCTGGCAGGAACGTCAAACTGGTGAGAGGAGTTTGATTACGGGGAGTGACGCCCCCGCCATTCCGAGTTGCCATGGGATATGGCCCATCAAATCCCATCGTCCTCCCCCAGGCTGGAGAACACCAAAGTACAAAGTCTGG
>JAEQML010076923.1:0-13135 GCA_016904865.1 Pissodes strobi
CACGCCTTTACAGAATCCGTAGTCTGATATTCGAAATATTACGGCATATAGTTTGGAAAATCTAGAAACTGTCCAGAGATTTTACGTCTCGAACGTTGGCAGCACCGACTGACAAGAACGTACGAAAAACACGGGGTTTAAGTAGTCAGAGATTCTTGTAAAAATCTTAAATCGTCCAGTGTGAAAATATCAGGGTTTATAAAGCCCAAGATAAAGCCGTTCTCTCTCTCTCTCTATTGAACGGTGAAAACTGCAATTTTCCATCATAAATGTTTGGTTAAATTTTGAGTTTGGCACACAACGTAGCTAAACTAAGGGAGAGTTTACATGAGCGTAACTTGACGTACCGGCGGAAAGGCGTAATCAAATATGGCAAGCTGATTGGTCAATATCTAAGAAAACGATGCAAAAGAAAGACTATTGTATCTGCCAGAAACAGCTGCGCCCTCGGCTGCGCCCGACCAAAGGTTAATAACTTATTCGTCCCGGCTGGGGTAATAAGTAGGTGTATTGTCAGACGACAAGAAATAGTGCCATTTCTGTAGTCAAAGTCAAAGTCAAAATAAGCTTTATTTTCAAAAGATAATACATCTTGTCGAAAAGGCATAATTTACTACAATATCTTACTTACTGTACATATCATGCACAGTTAAACATTAAAAAATATACAAAATACATAAATACAAACAATAAGGTATAATGCCAAAAGTTAAGAAATAAAGGTAACAAACAAACAAAAATTGGAAAACGAACAAATCTTATACTACGGAACATGAAAATAGTTGAGTAAAATTAAAAAACAAGAGAAATAAAAATTTAAAATACCAAGTTCAATAAGATACAAAAAAGCCATAAAAGTATTTAAAAAGTATCACAGAAAAACTCATTTAAGCTATAGTAAGCCTTATCAATCAAAAACCTCCTAATCTCTCTTCTGAAGGGTTTTAAAGAAGTAAGGTTTTTTAAATAAGAGGGAAGATGGTTATAAACTTTAATGCTGTTATAAATGATTGATTTTTTAACTAGTGCTGTGTGAGGAATTGGTAGCGGTAAGTCCGAAACATTCCGAGTATAGTAGTGAACACTACGTGCACTAATTTTTTGGCGATTTTTATGAATCAGAGTGACAGTTTCCAAAACAAACAAACTATACAGAGTTAAAAATTTTTCTTTTTTAAAGAGCGGCCTGCAATGTTCCCTGTTGCTTGCGGCGCAAATTAATCTTATAGCACGCTTTTGAAGGACAAAAACAGAATCCAATATGTTTTGGTTGGACGTCCCCCAAAAACAGATCCCATACCTTAAACGAGACTCAGCAAAGTAAACTGATCTGGCCAAAGAATGTCCCAATTCATTGGCCACCATTCGTACTGCAAAGCAACCAGATGAAACTTTATTTGAGAGAGCCGAAATATGCGATTTAAAGCTTAGATCAGAGTCGATGATTACTCCAAGAAACTTCGTTTCAGGGCGGAATTCAATAGATATGCTAGATAGTTCTAGATCATCTCTAAACGATATCACAGTTGTTTTAGAGAGATTTAACAAGAGAAGATTCGAGTCACACCACAATTTAATCATTTCATTTCAAGATCAGTCAGGATAGCCCTTTTTAAGATGAAGAGGTTAGCACAGTGCCATAGAATAGTGGTATCATCGGCGAAGAGCGTAAATGTACCAGAGATTTTCAATAAAGCAAGATCGTTGATAAATATCAGGAACAGGACAGGACCCAGTACTGACCCCTGAGGAACACCACACTCATTCTCCAGAATTTCGGATTGTGTAGTGCTCGATTGTGTTTTTTTCGCCATCATGGCCAACTAATAACAAAACTTAAAAGCCTTATATAAAATGTTAAATTGCCAATATTTCAAAAACTACAAGTTTTTCGAATAGACAACCTTATACAATGTCGACCATATTTTTAATGCTAAATAAGATAAAATTATAAAAATAAGGAGTTTCCATTTGAAAAAAAAAATGACTTTTAACAATTTTTTTATTTAAATTTTTGATGTTAAGTTTTGATCACCCTGTATTTATTTGTTATAAAAATGCCAACACAGACTACTAAAGTAGATCCCCTTCTACAAGGAAACCAATTCCAGTTAAATAATAAAGCATTTCAATAGGAGAAATTGATAGTTATATTTAGACCTACAAACGTCATTTTTGACATAATATTTAAATATGTCAAAAACGGTTAGACTTAGGTATAGGATATTATATACAGGGTGTCCGGAAATAGCATCGCCAAATTTCAGAGGGTGATTCTACATAAGAAAGCATAAAAAATTTTTCATATGAACGTGGGTCCGAAAATGCATAGTTTCCAAGATACAGGGTGTCAAACTTTTTATAAAAAATCAGTTTTTTGTTAATATCTTTAATATGATTTTACTGATTTTGTTGAAATTTGGCAGGGTTATCTGCAGTAATAAGGGTCTCATTTAGCCTTAATTAGATTTAAAATACGAAGTCCAGTGGCGTCCCGGAGGGCATCATACCGAATATTACTGACAAAAAAGTGTGCGCCGCTGACTTTTTCAAACATTTTATATTTTTTTCGTATTAATCAACTAAAAATACAATAATTTTGATTCTTGAGTTATTTTCGTATCTTGCGTTGTTTTCGATAAAAAAAAGTAAAAACCGGTTTATTACATTTTCAAACTTTTTTGATAAAATCGATATTTTTATTTATATCTTAAATATGCTTTTACCGATTTTGTTGAAATTTAATAGGGTTATCTGTAGTAATAGGCTGCTCATTTAGCCTTTATTAGATTAAAAATAGAATGTCCAGTGGCGTCCCGGAGGCATATATCGAATATTATTGACAAAGAAATGTGCGCCACTGACGCTTTTAAACATTTTATATTTTTTTCGTATTAAGCAACTAAAAATTCAACTTTTTTGTTTCTTAATTTGTTTTCGTATCTTGCTTCGTTTTGTGCCCTAAAGAATTGTAATAAATTGGTTTTTATTTTTTTTTCTCGAAAACGAAGCAAGATACGAGAACAACTCGAGAATCAAAAATATTGTATTTTTAGTTGATTAATACGAAAAAAAATATAAAATGTTTGAAAATGTCAGCGCTGCACACTTTTTTTGTCAATAATATTCGGTATGATGCCCTCCGGGGCGCCACTGGACTTTATATTTTTAATCTAATTAAGGCTAAATGAGCCCCTTATTACTACAGATAACCCTGCCAAATTTCAACAAAATCAGTAAAATCGTATTTGAGATATTAACAAAAAACTGATTTTTTATAAAAAGTTTGACACCGTGTATCTTGGAAACTATGCATTTTCGGACCAATGTTCATATGAAAAAATGTTCATGATTTCTTATGTAGAATCACCATCTGTAATTTGGCGATGTTATTTCCGGACACCCTGTATAGATCGATGTTCCTTCAAAATAATGAGCTAGTCAATGTAGACTGTATTATTCAATAATGTACTTGGTATATTGAATGTTTAGGTACTATAATATAAATGTTGCTTTTGAATAATAAACAAGTCAAAGTAAAGTGCACCATTTGTTTTTCTTTTTGGTTCCGACATAAAAACCCGGCGACTAATTTACCTATAGGGATTAAATGAACCCTTAAATTCCAATTTAGATGTCGGATTAGTGGATCAGGTAATTTTGGCGCCACTGGACTATATATTTTTAATCTAATTAAGGCTAAATGAGCCCCTTATTACTACAGATAACCCTGCCAAATTTCAACAAAATCAGTAAAATCGTATTTGAGATGTTAACAAAAAACTGATTTTTTATAAAAAGTTTGACACCCTGTATCTTGGAAACTATGCATTTTCGGACCCATGTTCATAAGAAAAAATGTTCATGATTTCTTATGTAGAATCACCATCTGTAATTTGGCGATATTATTTCCGGACACCCTGTATAATAGTATATTATGATATAAGTGTATAAGAGGGCCTTTAAAGCACGCGCGACATATTTCAAAACACGACGCGCAGCGGAGTGTTTTGTAAGTCGCAAGGGCTTTAAAGGCTTCTTATACACGTATATCATACGCTATTTTTTATTACGAATGCATCATAATCTCAAAAATGTTTTAAATATTAAACTTAAGGGATTTATTGACGAATATATTAATCTGTCACATTTGACATGATCAAATGTTTCTATAGCAACCTTTAAAAAAGTAGGCGCATCATATACATCATTTTAAGCACGCTGCAGCGTGCGATAATCGTTGATTATGATGCATGCGTAATAAAAAATATATTAAGAATTGATATAAGAGCCTGATTGAGAAGTCGGGCGAATATAATAAATCTCTAGGACTAATATTTGTGGATTATGAGAAGGCTTTTGACACAGTAAACCAGCATGAGATGTTAAAGGCACTATCCAGCTGCCGAATAGACCATGACGCTCATAAAACATATATATGACAACGCTACAGCATCTGTTAGACTTCATGAAAGTACAAGCCAATTTCCGATAAAAAGAGGCGTAAGACAGGGCGATACCATCTCATCCAAACTGTTCACTATTCTGTTAGAATATATGTGTAAGGGGATAGACTCGGAGGGGATGGGAGTAAATATAAACGGCGAAAAGCTAAATCATCTCAGATTAAATTTGCGGATGACATCATCTTGATCGCGAACAGAATGAATGACGCAGCCTCAATGCTGGAAAAATCAACATGACCAAAACTGAAATCATGTGTTTGGTGGAAGTGTTAGAGTAGGTGGAGAAAGGGAAACAACTGCCTATAAATATCTAGAACATGAGATCCGTATCAGCAGGGATAATCAAACATCTGAACTTACTCGTAGAGTAGGGTTGACATGGGCTGCCTTTGGCAAGCTTAAAGACTTCTTCAAATCGACACTCTCAATATGTCTAAAGAGAAAGGTTTTCAACCAATTAGCCTACCGGTGCTAACATATGGAGCGGAAACCTTAACACTGACAAAACAAACTATAGAGAAAATCATAGTAGCTCAGTATGCAATGGAGCGATCTATACTGGGATTATCCTTAAAGGATCAAGTACCGAACATTAAAATCCGCAGACGAACCGGACTGCAAGATGCCATACAAACTATAGCCAGGCTGAAATGGAATTGGGCAGGACATACCGCTAGAATGACGGATGACAGATGGACAAAACGCATTACGGAATGGAGACCAAGAGCGGATGCCCTAAGAAGTAGATGATGACCCCCCAACCAGATGGTCAGACGATCTGAAACGTACCTATATATACAAACTGGATGCAGGCGGCTTAAGACCGAGCTTTGTGGAGAGGCTTATGTCCAGCAGTGGACTAGGATAAGCTGATGATGATATCAAGAATTTGATTGGCTTGAAAAATGCCTTAATATACAGGGTGGTCTATTTAAAATAAGGAAGTTGATACTTGTCCACGAAAATACGAACATCCTGCATATATAAAAATATAATATTTTAAATATTTAGGTAAATCCAACCAACTTTTGTAGGTACATCCCGTAAATTCTGAGACAAGGAGTCATCCCATAATAAACGGGCCACCCTGTACATAGCATATGTTATGATCTGCAAAAATTAGCGTAATTAGGCGAATAGGTCAATTCTCAAGTTACGCCGAGAGTTACGCTCATGGGAACTCGTCCTAAAACGTTCTTGTCAGTATTGCCAACCTACCAGACGTAAAAATCCTATCAACATTCTCAAAATTTCTTAAATCTCATAAATCAAAACAAATATATAATATGGAAGAAAAATAGATAAAATTGAAATTAAAAATATTAATACGATTAGTCGCTGAGCATTTTTTTTTAAGTGCATATTCATTCAAACTTTCATAGCCACTTCAAGTAAAATATTAAAAACAGTTACGAATATGCAATACTATAAAAATGCAATATTATCAAGCCTTAAAACGGAATAGAGCAATTTATAAACAATTAAAGGGCGCCCGACAAAATAGTATTTTATATATTTCACGTCCTTTTGTATCATCTTGTATTAATAAGAAAATGTGGCACGTTTGGCAACCAAGACTGGCGTCAGCTGTTACAAAGTTATTATTCTTGTTATTATTGAAGTGAAAACTTCTTTAGGCGCGTTTTGAGTTTTTTTTTGTGGGGGCTGAATGAGACCGAGCCGTCAAGCGTCACGCTCGGATATGTAACGTAACGCTCCTTCTACTGGCATGTTCCCGTATAGGTATTAGAGGACTGAAATTTTCATGGGGTAAAAAGAAGATCCTGGACGACAACACGCCGGTACCCGGGCCATTTTGGAATGTTCCCGTGGGACCATTTCTGTATGTGCCGTTCAGTAAGCTTCGAGAAGTGCAAAAGTCGGAATCCCCGAGTACATACTCGCCTTATTGGGGTATACAAGACTAAGACTAGTGGTTGTACGCCAATTTAACCTAAAAAACCAGACCTTGGACGTTTTGTTTCGCTTCAAATGTGGTCTGAAAATTTCCACGATTTTCGAAAATAAAATAAATAGAATATAGTCAAAATTTGTCAAAATGTCAAAATTTCGGAATTTAGAGAGTAGTCTCTTCTCTATTGAAAACTGAGAAAACTGATGTGCAAATAGAAAAGGACATTTTGTTAAATTGAAATTTCAATAATTATGAACAAATTTTAAATTTTGAGTTTTATTGCGTAGTTTCTTCTCTATTGAAAAATGAAAACCGCACTTCCCCATCGTCTTTGGTTAATTTTTAATTCGCGATTATTCGAAGATTTGCGAATAAAATATAGATAGTAATACGTTTTTCCCGTGGGTTCTGATACAATAATTACAACTTTTACTATTTTACAATAATACTCTCTTTATTCTTAATCACTGTATGCAATTAAACACACTATACTACTCTTATAACTTTACAACTAATAGCTTTTTACAATTCAACACTCAATGATTAACTAAGTCAACACGCTTTCTGCCTGCTATTTATATACAATCTAAAGTCTATCACGAATACTCCGGAAGAAGCGAGGCCAATCTATATGATTCTCGACCAGGACTTCGAAAGAATTCAACAGATCAGAATCTTCGCGGCCGGCGATGACTCATACATAGACGCTCAAGGCTAATTCTATAGGGTAGCACCAAAACATTCGGATGGTTGCTAGCCGTAACATTGCCTCCCTCTTAAACCTGATCGTCCCGATCACCTAATTCATGTCCGTGATATGCTTTCAGCCTGTCGAGGTGGACAACTTTCAGTTTGCTTCTGGGGCTACGTTGAATTCTATACACTACGTCATTAATTCTTTTGATGACTGTATAGGGCCCTTCCCATACTGGCGTTAGCTTGGGAGATCTTACTTTCTTCCTTTGCGGATTATATAACCAGACTTTATCGTTCATCTGAAATCCCATAGAATTAGCTTTGAGATCATATATCGTGTCTTCATTCGGTCACTGGCTTTCTCCGTGTTTTCTCTGACTAATTTATGGATGTGTAGTAACTTTTCCTTAAGGGAGTCCGCGTAGTCTTGAATTTCCATATGCTGGTTGTCTGGCGTTGCGAACAATAGGTCACAGGGTAAACGAAGTTCTCTTCCAAATCAAACCATGGCTGGTGTTAGTCCTGTCCTGTCATGAACTGCTGATCTGTCATCATCATCATCATCATCATCATTCAGCCCTCTGTGTCCACTGTTGAACATAGGCCTCCCTAATCATTGTCAATCCCAATGGATTTTGTGCTGTTTGTATCCAGTTGCTGCGGGTCCTCTTAATATCGTCCGATCAACGCGTAAGCGGTCTTCCTTTGCTCCGCTTGTCCGTTCTAGGTCTCCACTCAAGAAACCTCTTTTTCCATCGATCATCCAGCATCCGTGCAACGTGGCCAGCCCAGTTCCACTTAAGCCTCGCAATAGCTCCAACGACATCGCTGACACTGGTTCTTCCGCGCAAATCCTCGTTTCTTATGTGGTCCTTCAAGGTCACACCAAGCATGGATCTCTCCATCTCCATCTCTGTGTAACTCTAAGTTTCTTAGCTGTTGCTGTTGTTAGTGTTAGGGTTTCTGAGCCATATGTCATCACTGGCAGCACGCACTGATCGAAAACCCTTCTCTTTAGATTGACGGGAATGTCACTCTTGAAAACGTCTTTAAGTCTTCCAAAAGCTGCCCATGACAGAATGAGCCTTCTCTTTAGCTCGCATGTCTGGTTATCCCTTGAGATGCTGACCTCATGGCCAAGTTACACATATCTATCTATCATTTAAATTTCAGCTCCGCCAATCTTCAAGCCACAGCTGGGAACAAGGTTTGGCATGAATTTTGTTTTTGACATATTGATATTAAGACCGACTTTTCCACACACCTCTTGCAGGTCCTGCAACATCGGTCGCATTTCTTCTAGATTGTCCGAGAATCATCTGCAAAACGTAAGTTGTTTAGGTTCTTGCCATCTATGTTTATACCTCTCTGACTCCAGTCCAATTGTTTGAATGCACTCTCCATGACTGTAATAAACAGTTTTGGTGACATCGTGTCGCCTTGCCGAACACCACAATAGTTATGAGATTGGTATTTTCATGTAGTTTTACAGTCATTGTTTGGTACATCGGTAGTCGACTCTACATTCCTGAAGTGCATTCCACAATGCATTTAGCTCTATTATATCGAAGGTTTTGTGGAAGTCCACGAATGTCATTACTAAAGCTCTGTTGTATTCGATTGTCTTTTCTATAAGTCTTTTGACGCTTTGAAGGTGGTCATTCGTTCCAAATCCACGACGAAAGCCTGCCTTCCACAGGTTGATAGAAATCCAATTCATTTTCCAGTCGGGTGGTTATAATTCGAGTAAACAGTTTGTAAAGGTGACTTAAGAGGCTTATTGGTCGATAGTTCTCCAGTTCTGCTATATCTCCTTTTCTGTGAAGCAGGATTATTGAAAAATAAAAACGGCACATTTCTTTGCGGCACAACTCAGGACAAATAACGCCCGATGTGGTATTGCCATAACTTTTAAGGAAATTGAAAGCAAGAATTTTATTGAAAAAAACGAGTTGCCATATCTATGAAAATTTTCAAAATTTTTGAATAAATTGCGAAACAAACTTAGCACAACAATTTTCTTCATGTAAGATCTAAAATGGGGGGGGGGGGGGGCTAACTTTATGGCCACGTGGGTACCTACTTAAGCGTTTTTAAAGCGTTTTATTTGGCAACATAGATTTGGTGGCACCTAATCCAATCATTTAAGTAGGTAATTTATAAACTCTAACCTGCGTTTTTCCAAAAAATAGTACTTTTCTACCTCGTATTTTACGTAATTTGATGACGAGTCAAGAAAATAGCATACTTAGGCAAAATAAATTAAAGATGAGTAAGTAGTATAGTAGATACCTATTGCAACTTGCAACATCGAAAATTCATTATAATACACACACACTGCTTAGTACTGACTTTATAGCACATAAACAATTTTTTCTTCAAACGTCAGTAAATCCGTCATTACTCGACTGTGTAGGCGGCCGTGAAGTTTCGTTTTTCCTCCGCCGGAGCTTTACTTTTCACTTTTCCGCCGGCGGAGGTAAAAGTGTTGTCATAGCAACATAGATACAATACAAACACACAACAAAATAAGCATCAACAACTCAAGATTTATTAAACTACGATTTGTATTTATCACTCAATTTGTGACTGCATTTCTAAAAATCACTAAATTAGGAACAAATTGGTTATTATTTAATCGAACTTACTCAATAACTGCTTATCAATACGGAATTAAAACGCAATCGCAGACGCAATCTTATAAAAATAAATATTGTTGACAGTGTCCACTGACAGCTTTATGTTACATTATATTCACCGACACCGGTCTAAGCAAGGCCACCTACGACCGTGGTCTAAGCCGCCTTGCGAACCCATTTATCTTTAATAATAATTAGATATTGTTACTATTAAAAAGAGATGTTTTTGCATTACTTGGTCGACATTTGAAGAAAAAACAGCATATTTTATTTGGAGGAAAAGTTACTTTTCATGGCTTGCTCTCTATTACCAGCCTCACTCCGTTCGGCTGTTAAACACGAGCGCGCCATGAAAAGTATCACTTTTCCTCCATATAAAATAATATACTATAACGGTACTCTTAAGATGACTTATACCGAGACTTACTTATACCTTCAAAGACAAGCATAAAACAATACTTATACGCAATTTCGAGCGTTTGACCTAGAATAAAAATTATTAAGCATTGGACCGAACGAGAACTGGAATAATGACATTCAGGCCGAGCCGATCGGTTAAAGATCTGACGATATAAACGTAGTCAATTATACCATTCCTATCGATCTAAGGCTGCGTCGCATGTGTCAAGCCGCGTATACATGCCGTCTTGTATATAATTTTCAGTGGAAATTATCTTTAGCATGTGTCTAAAAAGGCATATAGGCTGGGCTATGGCGGCAAGCGAATGGTTTATTCGTTTCCTACCCATAACGACAACTCTGTTTATTTTTATGGTGAATTAAGGGAACAGCTGCACGCGCTGCTGGTGCAACACGGTACGTCGATGTTCTCTGCCTGGGGTTCCCTCCTCGCCCTCCTTTGCATACCTAAACACTGATGGAACTATAGTTTGTGTTTCTGCCTTGGCTTTTACATCGAATGCCTTTTTAAATTTTGAGTGATTCTCCAGCCTTGAATAGGTATTTCGACCTAAGTTCCTAACGAAACATATAATAAACACATTCTTAAAAGTACCTAGGTAGGTTTACTTTATCTGGCTTTATGACTTCACATCTTTAAAAGTAGTAAAATAACTCAGGGGCGTAGTTCTCGCAAACTTTTTAGTGTCTCAATCAACCGCATTTCATTCTTTCTTTGCAAAAACCAAGATAAATAAATATATTATCTATTATTATTTACATAAAGGAATGCAAATACTCAATCAATAAAGTCGGCATCGTATGGGAACAAACCTCCAAATAAACTGTATTAATCTATCCAATCGGCCAATAGTATTTGCTTAGATCAGTTTTCGAAATATGATTTTTTTTTAATATATTATTGCAGTTTTTGACAATTTTTAACTCATTTTTGGACGCCTTTAGGAGACACAAAAAATGTTATAGGGACTTGATAATTTTAAGACTTATAGAGTAGAGAAAGCCGCAGAAAACCGCAGCTTTTTATCGTATTGGGTTAAAGTTTGGATCATGGTTTTCCGTGGGTCGGCAATTTTGAACATTTTTTTTAGGAAATTTGTGTGAAAAACCTGATATCCGGATCAACTAAAGGAAAACTAATAATTTTTTCGTCATATACGCTATCAAGTTAGTTAGTAATCAGTGTAATCACATTTTCAGCGATATCGAAATTTTTCGATTTTTTGAGGAAAAGGTCTCGGGAAAGGTAACGAAAATTTTATACTTATCGACTATAATTTTCTTCTATTTTTCGGAAAAATAACGTTTTCTGATACTTTCGAACCTGCTGAATTCAAAAATGATTACCATTTTCTATAGAACCGATCAGTTTTCGAAATGTGATTTTTTAAAAAATGTATTACAGTTTTTTACAATTGTTGACTCATTTTTGAGCGTGTTTAGGAGACATAAAAAAGGTTGTAACGACTTGATAATTTTAGGATTTATAGCCATTCCTTCTCTATTGAATATGTAGTGATACTTAACCGCATTTTTTTTTAATCCTATTTGGTTAAATTTTGAATCATGATTTTCCGAGGGTCTGTAACTTTGAACATTTTTTCGATTTTTTTTTGCGAAAAACCGGAAATCCAGATTGACAAGAAAAGAACTGTCAATTTTTTCGTCATCTACGCTATCAAGCCAATTAGTAAACACATTCTCATGGATATTAAAAAAAGTAGAAAAAATCTAATAAATATGACGGCTCGTATGACGGTTACCCACACAGGGCCGGTCCAGGCTCGATACAGCTCAGGCATGCAATGTAACAATAATTATTTTAACACCCCTTTCGACGAATAGGTAATTATGGTATTAGGTCTCGGACAGTGACGTAACAAGATGACTTGGGGCCCCAGAACAAGGACATTAATGCCGCCCATTGCTTAATAATTACTCAAAAATTTCCATAGCTGACATATTATTATTTAAATAGTTTTTTATGAGACTTATAATATAGACGGTTCTATTATTTCTATAATTCAGTAAAATAAATAAATTCATAATTATTTTGTAATAATATCAGTATAAGTTCCTATTTTTTAATTACCTACTGGGAAGACTGGGCTTTTATAGTTACGCCACTGGTATCGGATCTAGTATCGATTCGCAAACTAGGGATGCGCCGAAGCGATCGAAGGGTTCGGCCCATCCCTATCGCAAACCAAGAAAATTCTATTGTCAGTGGAGTGGGTATTTCTGAAAATTCCGCTTGTTTTCAAAATACTCGATAATTACATACAAGCAAAACCACAAGTACCTAATTCGGAAGATGAAACCAGCGCCAAACTGTCAGGAATCTAGGAAAGAGGGAAACCCCGAGGGAAACCTCATAACACAAAATAGGAACAACAAACTACTTGCCTACTTTCTTTCATACAGAAATCAAGCGATAACAAATATTTAGGTGCCAAAACGTTCATGAAGAGAACCATTACGACTTGCGCATGCCCGAAGGTTTGCCATTCAAACTTCAAATGTGTATTGAATGACCAATATAGGTATATTATAACTAATGCATACTTTCGTAACACAAAACTTCTACACACTCTGACACTCCCAGCATAAATTATTTAACTAAAAAATAATTAAATACAAACGAAAAAGAGTACATTCTAATTTCTAAGGATTAAATACAATATTGTCAATTTGGCAACGATCGGCATTTTGAACTAGCCTCATTTCCTTCATCCCATCTACTTAAGTATAGGTAACCCAACAATAAATGCACCTACTGTGGCGAAGTGGAGAGCGTGGAACATGTGTTTGAATCGTGCATAAGGTGGCACAGGCACAGAACCTCCGCACTGCTGGAACTGGAAATGGAGACCTTCACTTTACAGGAGATGATAATCAAGATGATTGAGACCAAACAAAGCTGGATGGTAGGGAGAAACCTGGTGCAGACGATATTAAAGGAGAAAGATCAGGACGAGCGACAAGCTAGACAGTAATAT
>JAEQML010076926.1:0-13134 GCA_016904865.1 Pissodes strobi
TCCAATTCGCTGATGAAAAACCTTTATCCAAAAGCAAAAAAAGAAAATTAGACACTTTCAAAAAAATAAAGGTAGGAACTTATGTATTAATTTTTAGTTTTTATAATCTTATACTTAGTTTTAAAACACACATCGAAATCGCGTTTTAATCTTTGTTTCTACTCTACCCAGAATATTATTTGATAATAATAATTAACTTGTTTTTGTGAGCCAAAACAAAACTACTTATTTGTTACTTAGTGATTTATACATTTTTCAATATAAACAGCGAAAAAAAACAATAAACACGTTTCTCAAAAACAAATAGAAAACGTCCGCTGATCGCTTTCGCCGGTTGCCGCCCCGCCAAGGCATATTTTCATCCCCACGCTAAAGCGGCGTTGCCACGTGTCACTTCGCGGCTGGACCCTTAAAGTAGGCTGTGCAATGCCCCACCCTGTGTTTTGAGGTTGCTATTTTCACTGTTTCTATCACATCGATAGAGAATATAGGTATCAAGTCCTAATTCCTGATTATTGATTGAATCGTCCAGGAAGGTCTCTGTTAACAGGATAATATCATATTGATCAAAAGCTACAGCTCGTCCAAGTTCTGTTAATTTAGTTTTTAGGCCTCTGAAATTCTGATAATATATTGATAACTTACCGCATCAAGTGTTTACTTTATTTTCCATATCCTGTACTTGTGGTTTGTTTAGGTTATGCCTTGCCCTGTCAATGCCTACAGAAATCTGACTTACTATTTATCAATGGGCAGATGAGCATAAAAAATTATTATAAAACAATGTTCCCTCTCGTCTAAAAAATGCCGTGAAAATGTCTATAAAACAGGGATATCTCGGCCACATGTCTGCGGTGTTCCAGACTAACTAGTTCCCGGGTTAACTCCGGGTCGCCAACGAGACGCACAGCTCTCTTCTGAATGGAATCCAGCAGCTTTAGGGTGTGCTTAAGTGCAGCACCCCAGATGTGTGAGCAATATTCTAAGCACGGTCTTATTTGCGCTTTGTAGAGCAAGAGCAGCTGCTGCGGTGTATATAGTTTTCGTTGCGAAACGACATATTCCTGTTAACTGAGACACCCAGCAGTTCGCTTGACGAGGATGAACGAAAGGTCGGTCCTGCCATAATAATATCATCGCCCGTCGTATTGGCTTTCTTGGTAAACGCGGCTGCTTCAGTTTTTCATGCATTGAACTGAACCAAATTTTTGTCGCCCCAAGGTTCGAACCTTCTCCAGATCTTGATTAATTGTTGTAATCTGCTTCTGTCAGCGGTGATAAGTCTCAGTCGCTGGTAAAGGTTTTTCTGATCTAATTTGGGAGACAAGAGTATTGTGATCAGTGTCATCTGCAAAATTGTAAACAGGAGTATTGATTTCGGTCAGCAGGTCATTAATATAGATGAGGAATAGAGTTGTTGAAAGTATTGCGCCCTGAGGCACTCCCGCATTAACAGTGAATGTGTCTGAGATGTGTCCATCAACTGCAACGTGTTTTTACGGACACTGGCAAGCAAGCTGCAGAGAGAGGCTGGCAGTCCTAAGAACGGCAGTTTGTCGACCAATCCGTCATGCCAAACTCTGTTAAATGCCTTCGAAATATCCAACGCAATCGCTCGAGATTCTCCGTAGTTCTCAATTGCCCTACTCCATATATGAGTAACATAGGCCAGTATATCTCCTGTCGATCTCTGTTTGCGGAAGCCGCATTGGTTATCGCTAATTTTTCTGTTAGTCTCGAGGTACTGGAGTAGTTGTTGATTTACTACACGTTCCATGACTATGGAGATTATTGGAACCAAGGCAATTGGGCGATAGCTTGAGGGCGTGGTTTTTTTGCCTTTTTTGGAACAGCTTGTACTCGGGCGACTTCCCAAGAAGATGGGTAAATCCCTTTTCCATAAGACAGAGATAAAGGTCTGGAAAGAATGGGTGTTAGTTCGTTGGCGAGGTTCTTTATCACGATAGCAGGTATTCCATCCGGCCCTGATGTCGTTTGCGTATCTAGCTCATTAAGGATTTTACGAATGTCATGTCACGGTGGTGAAACTTAACTTCTGTCATGGTAGTGTTGATGTTAGATATGGTGGGAAGAGCCTTGCCATGGGGTACGTTTAAGATAACGCGAACACGAAAAAAGCTAGAGTTGCGCTGTTTACTGAATAATTTCGTTTTACTGAAAGATTTTTTGATGTAAATGTCATTTTATTTTGACAACCAGAAGTTCCAAAAACAAAATGTGCAGCATATCGATGAAGATGTAACAATGAGTAACTAATTAAATTTATATAAACATTGATAATAAACCAAAAACTACACTTGTAAAAAAATCAATACTGCAATTGTTGGTAATGTCTTCTGCCGGCTTCAATGCATTTATCGAAGTTAGTAACAAACCTATTAAAACCATGGACTAAATATTTTCCTGGGATGTTTTCTATCACGTTGCGGATATTTGCTTTTAACTACTTTAGCGTTTGTGATAGTGGATTATAGCATTGTTCTTTTAGATACCCACATAAGGAAAGTCTGAAACAGTTAAGTACGGGGAACGAGGAGCCCATGGAATAGGATCTCCTCTTCCAATCCACCTGTTTTGAAAGACGTTGTTTAGTGAACTTCTGGTAATTAATGCATATTGGGGTTAATTTGGGTTGTTGATCTTGTTGAAAGTACATTGAATTCAATATATTTTCCTGCTATAATTGAGAATAAAAAAATATTTCCAGCATATCGACATAAGCACGGGAATTTCCAACTGGATTTCCAAAAAAGAATGGGCCTTACATTTTTTTCTTGGATATACCACACCAAACTGTTACCTTGGGCGAATCTCGGACGTGTTCACGACATTGTCTGGGATTCTCTTCTGTCTTCTGCCCATATTCTGCAATTATGTTTATTAACTTTTCCATTTATATGGAAAGTGGCCTGGTCAGACATTATTAGTCTTTCCAAAAAATGTCTGTTTGTTCTTATTAAATTTTGTAAGGTCTGGCATAAATCTGTTTCTTTATTTTCTTGTAAAATTTCTATCCTGTATGTCTTTAGTTTGAGAACTTTTGTCATGATATTTTGCACTGTGCAACGAGGAATTTCTGTAAAACTTGCTATTTTTCTTGTTGATAGGCTTGGATGTTCTTAGGTTATCTCCACAACTTGTATTGTATTGTTTAGTAAATTTCCATCGTTTACTGTACGTTTCCTACGTGTTAAAGATCCTGTATTGCAAAATGTACTTGTACCAGTTTATAATTGCGTTTTTTGTGGGTGAAGTTTTATTAAACGTATTCCGAAATCTTCCTTAAATTATTACTGACTGCTCAAAAAACAACATTAACCTCGACCTTCTTATCGATTTGTTTTTTGGAGCTCAATAAATCCACTATTTTAAAAAATAACTATAACATGTATTACATTTTTGAAAAAGGAAAGGAACTAGCCTTGAAATTTTTGGGACAATGTTAACCTGGGTAATTAAATTATCAGCTCTATTATTACCTAGAAAATTGGTGACCACTAAACGAAAATCATTCCGAGCATTTTGTTCAATGTATTTAACATATTTCGAATCCGTGGTGCAACAAAAATACCTTCTGCTTTTTGCTTCACTTAGCATTGAAATTTTTTGAAGGGGGTACTGGAACGCTAACTGATATTTGCTTAGTGCTATCACAAAGTTTTTCACTAGACCCAGTTTAAGGGCGGCAACACCACACCACACTATATGGGGTAGCACAAACATCAGTAAGAAAGGTGACCATCTTTTAGAATACTTGTCTTCAAAAAACTTAGACATTATTAATAAAGGTAACAAACCCACCTTTATAAATGCGATAAGAAAAGAAGTTTTAGATATAACGTTAGCCACCCCCAACTACATAACCAACTGGCATGTTTCGGACACTCACTCAATGCCCGATCACATGAACATTCGCTTCGACATATCCGTTGAAAATACTAAAATGGTTAGCAACGGAGTGCCCAAATTTATCGATTGGATTGCCTACAAAGAACATCTAAAGTAGGAGCTTGAGGGCGAGCCGTTATCCGCTTTATGAACTGAGGAACTTGGTGTAGCCTCGATACACATATAAATTGCTATAATAGCCTCTTCCGAAAAAAAATGTCCTGTGAAACAGGTGGCAATCCAAACTGATGAGCCATGGCGGAACAAGACACTAAACAGGCTAAAGGCTGAGGCGAGGAAAGCCTACAATAAAGCCAAAAGACTGGGGAATTTAGACCCCTACGCGAGTATAACAAAGAGCTTCGGAGATCCAAAAGAAGAACATTTAGGTCCTTTTGTGAAGTGATAGATGAATTAGCACCATTAATTTGTCTGCAAAAAGTGCTATCCTAGTAGCACTCAAATGAAATCGGCCTACTAAAGAATAGGGGTCAAGGCACCTATGCTGAGACACCTGAAATAAAATCTAAGAATTCTTCTAGAAACACACTTTCCAGGGTCAGGCATAATAGCTAAAGAAGAGCTGCCACAAGAAGACGAGCCCATTGAAACCGCTCAGCGGCCTACAAAAAGGGTGAAAGGTCTAGACAACAAAATATCTGCCAAAACACAATCAGATAGACGATGCATAGCTTTAAACCCTATAAATCCTGGGGAGTAGATGAAATATTTCCAGCCTTGTTATAACAAGGTATAGACCACCTACTACCACACATTTAATCAATCTTCACATCCAGCTTTGCACTAGGCTACATTCATAAAAACTGGAGGAAAGTTAAGGTAGCGTTCATACGAAAGACAGAGCGACGATCACAAGAGGAACTAAAGTCTTACCGCCCCATTAGCTTAACCTCCTTTCTCCTTAAAACGATAGAAAATATTATCGAGACGTCAGAAGCAAGCTCCTTTCTAATGCTCAACTGCATGTAAAACAATTTGCATACCAACTATCGAAATCTACCACTCATGCTCTTCAAAATTTCCTCCGCGATATAGAGAAGGCACTGGCTGAAAAAGAAGTTGCGCTGTGTGCATTTCTAGACATAGAGAGTGCATTTGACAATACCTCACATGAATCTATTGAGCGTGCCGCAACCCGCAGAGAACACACCACTATACAATGGGTAAAATCTATGCTAACCAGCCGTGAAGTCACCGCGACCATTGAAGAAACAGCCGTCACAATCAATAACGGGATGCCCCCTCCTTGGGGGATGCCCCCAAGGAGGGGTCTTATAGCCCATGCTAAAGGCTGAAAGGGGGGGGGGTAAGCAACGCCATAGTTTTATATATTCATTTGAACTACAAACGCATACCAAATTTGGAGCCAATTGGATATGTAGAAGTCAGCTAAAATTGATTTGCAACATTTAACCCAAAATCGGCCATGTTGAATACGCCATTTTGAATTTTTTAAATCTGATAGAAAATTCATATTCCTTGTCCCCAAAAACCCCCATATACCAATTTTAAACGAAATCGGACATACTTTAAGCAGTGCCCCCCTCCCCTACCCATGAAAGGGGGGAGGTGTAAACTTAACAACATTATAATATTGTATTGTCATAGGAACTTTAAACGTGTACCAAATTTCAAGTCAATCGGACATTTAGAAGTAGTTCTAATTCAGCTTGCAAGATTTGATTACAGACAGACAGACCCACAGGTGTAAGTAAATAAAAGCTTGTAAAAAGAAGGAAGCTGAACCTTAAGGCACCCGCTTTGGGAGGGACAACGGTAGAGCTTTCAAAAGTGATTAAGTATCTTGGCAGCGTTCTTGACTAGAAACTAACCTGGAACCCACACCTGGAAAGAACTAACAAAAATGCAACGGCAGCGCTCTGGGCCTATCGACGACACTTTGGTAAAACATGGAGCCTAAAACCCTCCATCATCTGATGGTCTTATAACACTGTTGTAAAGCCTATTATAACCTACGCCAGCTTAGTGTGGTGGGTAAAAACAAAGGACATAATAACACAGCGAAAGCTAACAAGAGTACAAAGGCTCGCATGTCTGGGTATAACAGGAGCTATGGAAACGTGCCCCCACAGCAGCTATGGAAAACCTATTTGGCCTCCTTCCGCTGCACATAGATATGCATAGAAAAGAAGGTCTGGGCCAGTGTGCATAGGGTTACTCATAGACAAAAACTGAAATCAGGAAATCTGACTTGTCACCTTAAAATTCTGAAGGACATCAGGATAGAGGTGAGACCAAACCAACCGATACAATGGAAACAAAACTCAATTTTGATCGCTCCTTTAAAGTGGTAATTGAAGACCGCAATACTACAGGGGAAAGACCAAGAAAACTAAAGAGGATATAACTTGTCTGGTACACAGATGGATCAAAGATGAAAGGAGTAGGGTTCGGGAGCGCTAGCTTCTAGTGAAGTCGACTCCCGGCTAGTGTGGGATTGTCGGATGGCTGCAGATCAACTGGCAAATAGGAACAGACTCACCCTAACGTGGGTAGCAGGGCACCAGAGTGGGAAAGGCAACGAAGCGGCTGACTAGCTCGCACGAAATGGTGCACATACTGTATTTTGCGGGCCTGAACCATTGTGTGGCTTCACTAGAGGGCACGTAAGGAATTACCTCAGAAATGAGAAAAAAGGCGGAAGAGACAAATTGGGTCAATGCACCTGGGCAGAGACAGGCCAAAAGACTCATCTCTCCCTCGCCTAACTACACAAAAAAGTTTTTCAAGGTACAAAAAAATTGTATAAAACTGGTCGTAGACCTTCTCATTGGACGTGGCCCCTGGGCGTACCACCTCAAGAAAATTGGGAAAACCACTGACGAGCAATGCAGATTCTGCCAAACTATGGCTGAAACGTCAGAGTACCTACTCTGAGAATGTCGGGCACTGACTCACCAAAGGCTGAGGCATCTTGAAAATGACCTTGTGGCACCTGGAGGTCTACAAAAGCTCAACACTCGAAATATTCTGAGGTTCTCGAAAGAGATAGGCATTTTCGTGTAACAGAAGAGTATACACAAAAGATCAATTGTGGTCGACGTGCTGAAGGGCAAATCTGGCCGAGCGATCCCTCTACCATACCATACCATACCATACCATACCATACCATACCATACTATACCATACTAAGGGCGGCAACAAAAAATTTTTCAATCTACCAATGGCATATGTTGTAACAGGTGTCTAAATAATAAAGGACTCCGGATATATCCCAGGAACTATTAGACCTAGGTCTTATAGAATAGGCCATAAAAAATTGCTGAAAATAGTTTTCAAGTTTGTAAGTCGCTCGCTAGAGATCGCAACGAACTCTTGAAAACATAATACTGTAATTATCTCCAAAAAGACACCCTAAAAATACAACTTTTGAAACTTTGATGAGATTATGAAAAAATTAGTTGGGGACTTTCTGCCCTTCCTCTTCAAATAAGGGGTGGAAGGAGGAAGGTTTCTAATTTGCTATGAACAAATGACATATAACTTTTCTGTTTTTTACCCGATTAGATGATTTTAGCGTCATTAAAACGAGTTTGTCGCGTTTAATAAAATGCGTAACGAAAATAGCAAATTTAGATAATTTTGTCACGGCTAGGAGCGCTATGTGAAAAGGTTGACAATTTTCCCATTTTTCTTGGATATTTGAAATATAATTAAGCATTTTAGAACTGAAAAGAGGGTAAAACAAATAAGGAACCTAGTGAAAATTGCAAGTTTAAATCTTAGTCCTAACCCAAGATATAAATAAAAGAATACTTTGGGAACAAATTTTATCATTGCTTTTTGGGATAAAAAAAGAATAAAATTTATTTTTAGTTTTTACTGCTATATAAAGTTAATAGAAAGAAAAGGAATTGGTTTTTAAAATGTACCATCCTACCAACCCACAATATTAAAGATTAAACTATATAATATGCTAGCCCTTCATGTTGAATGCTACCAGAACTCAAAAGTCACATCAAGAATATACGCGATGAGATATCCTGGATAGAGACGATATAATAAAAGAATCTTTAAAGAGTGGCCAGACGAGAAAATTGCAATATCAAATTTAACATCGAAAAAAAAATAAAACGCAAGATTTAGGACTAAAATAAAATATGTGAAATAAATAAATAATGGACTAATGTATCTCAAGAGACCATCACATTTAATACAATCTCTCACTTTTCGTTCAGTTACATAAACAGCGGCTTCACCTCGGCAATGCATATGCTTCTAGTTGCATTTCTGATTCTTATCATCATATAGTCGGGGGATCGCGGTGGCCAAGGAAATAAGATTCTCTGATCAATCCACCTATCCGGGAAGATCATATTATCTAAATAGGTTTGCACGTTTAGGGAAAAATGCGCAGGACATCCGTCATGCTGGAAAAACATCATAGCGCGGGTAAGGAGGGAAATATTGTCGCGCAGCACAGATAAGTTGTTTTTTAGAAAATATAAATAAATATTTCCATTGAGCTGCTCCTTAAATACAACAAATAATTTATTAATGTTAACATATACAAAGATGTTTACATAAGTCAGATGATTGGATTGGATTAGATTTTTAGCAATAAATTCCCAATCTTTTTTTTGTCAATAAGAACAACAAATACCTAATCAAGCAATATGAGATCACAAGTGACACAGTAAACATAGAATTAAAATAAAATACACACACCTAAAGCAAAACATAATAGACATATCACATCTTAATTACAGGTCAAAATTCTTAAATTATTGGAGTAATAATCTTCAAGAGAGTAAAAACATTTTTTGATACGATACCCCTTTTGCCCTACTGGCAATTCTCTGACCCCCAGTGGCAACAAGTTAAATGCCTTGGGACCATAATAGTTGGTTCCAGTCTTCGCTTTACTAAGTCTCTGAAAATCCGGTACTATATTAATGTTATTAAGAGTAACATGGCGATGGACTTTGACAGTCCTCGAGAGAGTCCTCGTTAGACTAACGTGGACCAGACATTGAAAATGATACAGACTAGGCAAAATTAAGATATTTAGCCTAGAAAATACGGATCGGCAATACTTCTGGTATTTTAAGCCATCCACCACACGAACAGCTCTTCTCTGAAGTGAAAAAATCCTGAAAGCTGAAGAGGCATATACTCAGATAAGCAGGGAGTAAGATATTAAGGTCTGTATTATTGCATGGAAAGTAATAACCAGGACTAGCTTTCAATTGTCATTTTTTTAGCTACGAACTTAGTATGATGGCACCATGTCAACTTAGGATCTAGATACACACCTAGAAAACGAACACTCTCACAGTTATCTACTACACAACTCAGATATCTAAGAGGAAAATACACTTCCTTAGTTTTTGCGGCATTTAGGCATAATTGATTAGCTAAAAACCAGTCATTTAGGTTTGCCCTTGCCTCTCGAAGTAACTCTGATGCAACTGACAGGTCACGATGTGGTATCGTCTGTAAATAAAATAATTTTGCCGCTATCACTCATCACTCTTAATATAAATCAGAAATAGGAGCAGCACAGAACCCTGCGGTACCCAAAATCTCACTGGTAGTGTATTAGACTAATTCTGATTCAAAGAAACAAATTGTTGTCTGTCAGTAATATGGGTACGATTCAAGAAGACTCACACTATTTGTAGTAAGGTTATAGCTTTTTAGTTTGCCAATCAATAAGCTGGGGAGACACAGTCAAAAGCCTTTGTTAGATCACGGAACAGAGACACTGTGTAACCACATTTCTCATATCCACCATTGATAATTTTGATAATCCTATTAATTGCCATGACAGTAGAGTGTGCCTCCCTGAATTCAAATTGTTTAGCGTTAAACAAATTATATTTTTTCGAAATGAACCGGTGCTATGATGTTTTTCCAGCTTTGACAGACGAACGTGGCATCACGGCTTCTACAGCCAAGGAAAAAGCAAATATGCTCGCCAAAATGTTTTCATCGCAGTCTACCTTAGACGTCCCCCAAGGCAAGGCTCTCCCAACCATATCGACCTTCAACATTACCATGGCAGAAGCAAAGTTTCATCACCGTGATATTCGTAAAATCCTTAGAGAACTAGATACACAAAAGGCATCAGGACCAAACGAAATACCTGCCATCGTGTACAAGAACTGCGCCAACAAACTAACACCCGTTTTTTCCCAACTTTTTTTTCTGTCCTACCGAAAAGAGATATACTCAACTTCTTGGAAAGTCGCTCGAGTGCAACCTATACCAAAAAAGGTAAGAAAACCACTCCCTCAAACTATCGCCCAATGGCCTTGCTTCCCATAATCTCCAAAGTCATGGAACGTGTAGTCAATCAGCAGCTACTTAAGTACCTCGAGAAGGACAGAATAATCAGCGATAATGAATACGGCTTTCGCAAAGAGAGATCGACAGGAGATATATTGGCCTATGTCACTCATATATGGAGTAGGGCAATTGAGAACTACGGAGAGTCTCGAGCGATTGCGTTGGATATTTCGAAAGCATTCAACAGAGTTTGGAATGACATATTGCTCAGCAAACTGCCGTCCTTCGGACTGCCAGCCTCCCTCTGCAGCTGGCTTGCCAGTTTCCTTAAGAACCGATCTCTGCACGTTGCAGTTGATGACCACATGTTGTTACGATAAAAAGCAAATGCTTACAATATAATGCAATTATTTAATTTTGTTACAATAAAGGTTGATTAGTTAAGATAAACTTTAAATTGTTAAAATATAATTTCAATTGCCTTATTATAATTACTAGAATTCAAATAAAAAGCCAAATTGTTACAATAAACTATAAATGCACTTTTCTTTAAATTATTACTTTAATTTACTGAAAAGATAAATTGAAAGATACTCAGGGGGTTTGGGTAAGAAGCATGCTTATTTTAATTATTTTTTTTTTCAAGTGCTGTAGTGATAAAAGCGCAAAATAAAAGATTAAAAATTTCAAAAAAACAATCTTTATTCTATTTCCTTCTAACAAAAGTAAGTGAATTCTGTTGAACTATCTTGGTGACATCTACACTTTAATCACCTTTTGGTTCCTCCGAGCTTCCTGGATATGGCTACTGAAATTTGCTGTAGTGCCTAGGATCTGTCCTGTGACGTCACTGGAAACTGTCCTGGTAGGCCGAGTGCGTGTGGACTCAGTAGCATGAAAAAAAAAACAGTACAAGGCAGTTAAATAGTTCACCAAAAATGTTGTTACAACCCTGTTTCAATCAGACGGAGAGCGTCGCTTGTCTTAGCTTAGGTTTTTAATACAGAAATTAACAGGGGAGAACTAGAAATAATTCTTTCCAATTAACAATGCTAAGAAATGCCAAAACACTCTGAAGGAGAAATTTAATTTAATTTAATTAAATATCCAATTTTCACAGGATTGTTTAGACTGTAGACAATAATTATATTTTTAAATCAAACAGTGAACATGTTACAGATAATAAATAAAATGAATAGCTATTCAAGCTGCGAAATATTGAAATGAATAATGATTCAATAAAAAAACAATTACGGTAATCAGGTAAGAACAAAAATGAAATCAATAAATTTAAACAAGTAATCAGAATTTTGAGTATTGCCTGAAAGCTACTTATCAACTCAAAAATCAATTCAATTCTAAAACAAAGGTAATGACAATCATTCAATTCAATTATTGCTTGAAAGCTATTTTCTAACTCAAAAATCAGTTTAATTCAAAAACAAAGGTAACAACAAATTTAAATAGAAATAGAGAGACAGAACAAACAAACAATTGTGATCCTGTACCGACCACGGTCGAGAAGGCTTAAGAAGGCGAAGGAATAAATAACAAGGTGACGATAAAATGCTTCTATAAGTTGAATAATAACTAACTAAGCCTGAATCCAACCGATAACGATACTAGAGAAAATTAGACTGAGTATCCTACACTCTCGACAGTCTTAGTCACCTCTAACTAGAACCTAGATATGAGCCCTATAGACCAATTTGATCGATTCTTTAGTTGGGTTGCTGAACTAAATCCGAAATTTAATAACCCCTGCTTTTGTAGGATCAAGTCCTTTTTTTTCTCTCTTATCAAAGAGTCTAAAGCCCAAAAAAAACTATCTCACATGCCCTACAGGCACAAACATACACACGGCAAAAGGCAACGTGGGCTTAGCAGCTTTATTCTGCTTACGATATAGGAAACTAGAAATAAGATCAGATATCGCAAAACAAAAAAAATAAAATAAATCAAGCCCTACCTTCTCTTAAACCTTTCACGCTGGTAGTCGGTATAAGATAAGATTTAAAATCGAGTCTCACCTTCCACCAGAATCACATCTCGAAAAAAAAATTCACTGACACGCAGTCGTCACAAATATTTCAATTTTTTTCACCGTACGAAGTACGAAGCGACCGAGCTTTAACCATAAAATCTGAACTGGATATTTGAAATTATTTACGCTGTGTCTAGCCTCCCGGTACCGGTATCCGAATAAATCCCGGTAAAATATAATGGCGGTATGATGACGTATGGTCTACCGGTATTTACAATAATCCCGGTAGATTTTGTTCTCGTATTACAATATGTCTTCGTGATCAATTTGTCGCAAGAGCTCTCGTGGTGTAGAGGTTTAGATAGTTGGGTCTCACCTGGACGGCACGGGTTCGAACCCCATTGCTTTTTTTTATTATTTTTTTTAAGATTATGTTTCTAAACATTTTTTTTTCTTAGTTTTGGGTATGTCTTGGGTTAGATTGGGTTAGCACCTGGTTAGTTTCCTTTTCTTGAGCCCCCGTAGCGAGCGAAGCGAGCGGAGGGTCATGCGGATCGACCAATAAGAGAGGCCGATTTTGATATAGTCGGCTACGCCTGTAAAGGATCTTTAAATGCTAATTATTTTATAAAATCTAGCGGGATTAATAGAAACACCGGCAGAATATTACGTCATCAATACATACCGGGATTTATTCGGATACCGGTACCGGGAGGCTAGACACAGCGAATTATTTATCAATTTTGAATAATATATATGACTGCTGTATTTACGTAGAATAAACCCATAATATTAATATTCATTTTATATTGTAATCTACTAAAATGCATAAGCTACTAAACAAATATCACCCTGTCGCAAGTTTGAACTTGAACTTGAAGATTGTTATATAAACATTAAAGGCAAACTATAAACAACGCGAGCAATCAACGGGAGCGACTTTGAACCTTATGCATGCAATGATCATC
>JAEQML010076927.1:0-13133 GCA_016904865.1 Pissodes strobi
TGCAAAATAAAGTCTTAAAAATATTATTTGAATATGATCGAATAACACACACGGAAGCTTTGTACAGGGAATTGAATGTTATGCAGGTAAAAGAACCGATGCAGTTGGAACAATGCAAATATTTATATAAAGTAATCCACATGAAACAAAAATCTAACACAAGGATCGTATTTCATGAAAATGTACATAACCACAATACGAGATTTCATAATACTATATTTCAAGATGTCAATGATGTCATCCCAGTGCTGTGAATTCCTTCGAACGAGCAGCAGCGTTTCTTGAAGTCCAAGGCAAGAGCTAACTGATAGAAGGGCTATTGCCTGTCTGATTTCAAATCTAATAACATTGCCTTACGTTTTAATTGGTGAGTTGAGCATTTTACGCGCCTTTGCTTTGGCTTTATTTTTATTAAATTGCATAGTTAAATATTTGTTAAATTGCGCTTTACATAATTAGCATATATACGTTATTGGTTTAATTTGCAGTAAAAAATGGGTGAAACAGGGGGGGGGGGCTATCCCTACGTCTCCAAATTCTTTAAACGCGTCAAATCTAGTCAAATGATCAACAACAAAAAATGTTATTTTGTATTCACCTTCAGATTAAAGGACCTTTTTTTACTATATTGAATCTACTGATAAAGTCGGTTTTCCTATTGGTAAAAGTAATAATATTAAAATTGCCAGAGATATTTTTAACCTAAAGTTATCTGATATTCTGAAGATCACAAATCAAGGACTAAATAGGATTGCGGTTCAATTTAGGACGTATAAGGCGGCAAATTCATTATTGGCTAATCGCAGTCTCTTAGATAAGGGGTATAAAATTTTTATCCCGTTTAACTTTGTGACATCAAAGGGCATTTGTAGAAGGGTTGATTTAGACATAACTGAAGATGAGTTATAGAATCATTGTGCGAACAGGGATAAGATTAAGATTTTAAGTGTTAAGAGAATGAATAGGAAAGTGGTCAAAGATGGGAATGTTTCTTATGTTCCCACCGGTAGAATTTTATTTACTTTTCAAGGTCTTATAATTCCTAAATATATTAACTTTTACTTTCTTGAATTCAATATTTCTGTGTATATTGCTCCCGTTACACAGTGTTTTAAATATCTGCGTTACGGACATACGAGAAATAATTGTAAGGGCAAGGATTGCAAGGAAAAGTGATTTAATTGTGTGACTGATAAACACTTAGAGGAAAATGAATCATTTACTTGTAAAACTAGTTGTTTTTATTGTAAGGAAGACCACAGGTCTACTGACAAAAAAAATGCGCCATTTGAGACAAGTAAATATTAAACAGTTGATGGCATTAGAAAATGTAACTCTCTTTGAGGCAAATGAAATGGTTAAAAGACATTATATTTCGAAGGGAGATTATGTGTATAATTCTAACGATTTTCCCATAATTAGAAAAAATACTGATCTGAATTTAAAAAAAATATATCTGATGATTCCTTTCCTCCGGCAGAAAGGAGAACTCAATATTTTCGTAACAACCCGACTAAAAGATCGTTTCAGCAAGTTCTTTCTACAGATAACAATAAAAAAAGGATGCCACAATAAGCATCACAATCTTTTTCGCATAATATGCCTCAAATTCCATCAAGCTCTAAATTTTCTGTGCCATCAACTAGTGCACGTTCACAGATTTCTTTTGATCTTAATAATTTTGATTTAAATACAGTTTTAAATTTTTATTAACAAAAATATCTGAAGAGCTATTCATGTTCGAGGCGTCTCCAGAGCCATACATGGATCTGGATCAACTCTCGGACGGGCAGGTAAGTAGGTTAGTTATTTCTTTTCCTCCATAATATTTTCGTTGCATGATATTTTGTCAATAAAAACATGAACAATAAAATAAAACTACAAATAATACAATGGAATGTTTGTAGTGTACGTTCAAACTTAGAAAATATTAACAATTTAATTATGGAGGAGAGACCAGATTTACTACTGCTTAATGAAACCTTTCTGACACCTGACCGGTTTTTTTTTTTTTTTGTCAAGGTGTAAAAATGCTCCCTTATGCACACCCTCGGTTGAGGGTAGTGTGGGGCTCGCTATAAGCATACCCACCAAAAATCACCATCTCATGATGCTAGTAACTCTACGTCACTATTGCATCTTCCTTCTTCGGCGTGCTGGGCTTCTGATTCTTCTTGCGACTGGTTCCAGGCAGGATACAGTAATGTGTTGTGCTATTGTTCTGCCCTGCTAAGCTGAAAAGTCCTATCTGACTTGAGGAAAGTTTTGAGATATTAACGATTTTCTGTTTTCATATTGTTCACTATCTAATAATTTTTCAAAAGGAATGAAAGTTTGGCATGAGTTAACTTTAAGCAATATACATCAATACATATACTTTGTAAATCGCGGAGTTGCCCCAAAACTTTGACTTTTGTTAGTTAGGACGTTTATCCTTAGGAATCTGAAAAAGGGTAAACACATAGGACAATAAATGCAATTTTTGTGTAGTTTAGAGAAATTTAATTTTGATCTTTGATTTAAAAACAGAAATATTTTTCACTTGCTTTTTACTGTTTAAGATGTAAATATACATAGGAAAAAATTGCTAATGCCAGATCTTTAAAATAAAAGTTACCTTTTTTAATTTAAATTTTGAACTGGGATCACTCCAATTGTTGAATTGCCTAATGTTCAGGCTAATGACGTCAATTTTACCATCGTTGGCAGAAGCAACACAGGACACAACGTCATCAAAATCAAAAATTTTCTTGACTCTTTTCATGGTCATTTCTACCTTTTGGTGAAAATGATCGGCCGACATAAAGGTGTGGCCAGGCTCAAAATATTTTATTGTCAATTGTGTAAGATTTACTTCACTGCAATTTACTATGTAAGAAAAAAAAAATAAAATAGGACCCAGTTTTTATTCTGGGCCGAACAATGATCTAACCATATGGTTATTTAACGTCCCTATTTTTCTTAAATAATGTGTAAAACGCAGAAATTATGTCTTCTTTGTTGCGCTTGGCTACTTCTTCATCCCACAGAACTGCCAAAGGTTTTGTAGCTTTTGCTCTTCCAACCGGGACAAAACTTTCGTTAAAAGCGATTATGTGAGATACAAAAATTATATCTTTAAACATTTCAGCACGGGGTAGAATAATTACCTTTTGTAGATCTGCTGAAATAATAATTTCGTTATCTACTTCATATTTTCCCGAGTCTTTTACATATTCTTCTCTGGCATTCCTGTATTTTATTTTATGATCATAATGTTTTCTACAAGACTCGCACTCTAGGGCGATACTCTCAGCATGACTACTTTCTTTTTTATGAACCTGGAGTGCAGAACAGGTAAAACACTCTTCTCCTCCTAACTGTGCAAAAGAAATATTCATATTTTCACCTCTTTACGATAAACATGAAAGTAATGTTGACGTCGGAAGGCAAGTAAAGGCGCTTGGGAGCATGCTCCTTTCGATAAGGTGATATTGTAGGTCGAAAACTTTTGGAATTGCATTTTCCCTGAACCCCCGTACCAGATGCTTTAGCTAATTCTTTTTGCCTATTTCTTTCCCCTAATGGTGCTTCAAATAATCGTTTTTTCCTTGGTAACCCCTTCTTGGTAAAGCTTTTTTCGTTTTTTTTTCAAATAAAGAGATGGACTAATTATATCTTCAACCAAACTACTAACTAAGTCAAAGCATAGCCTGAGTTTTGTTATTGTTAATTTTGATGTTCCAAGTTTCTGCCCAGTCGTCTATAGAGTTTAAGTGCTGTTGTACGTGTATTTTGAGTCTTGATATGTTTCTGAGTGTCGAATATATGCAGATATCATCTGCATATATTGAGAGCTGTACGTGTGGGTGTTTGGGTACATCTGCAGTGTATAATGAGTATAGTGTTGGGGAAAGCGGGGAGCCCTGGGGTACGCCCGCTTCCATGATTCTAGTGTTTGAAAGTTCAGTATTTATTTGTGTGACGAATGATCTTCGCTTGAGGAACGAAGCAATAAGTTGTGTTAAAGGTATTGGTATGTTGTGTTGTGTATGTAGTTTATGAATGAGTCCCTCATGCCATACTTTATCGAAGGCCTTTTCGATGTCGAGGGCCACAACTGCGGTCGCTGCCCGCCTTTGTAGTCCTCTAGTCGAATCCTCGACAAGCCTGGCAAGTTGGAGTTCGGTGCTATGGTTTTTTCTAAACCCAAATTGCTCATTTGGGATTAGATTGTGTGCTATTACGTGTGTGTTTAGTCTATTGAGTATGAGGCGTTCCGTTAGCTTGCTCAAGGAGGAGAGCAGACTAATAGGACGCCAGTGTTGTGGGAATGTTAGATTCTTGTTTGGTTTCGGTATTAGTATGATCTTTGCTTTTTTCCAACTGGTTGGAAAGTGATTTAGTTGTAGTGTTTTGTTTATTATATATGTTAGTTTTCGTATTGCCACGTCTGGTAGGTTTTTCAGTGCTTTGTTTTGTATGTTGTCTAGACCTGGGGCCTTTTTTGGGTTGAGTTGCGCAATTAGTTGCACAACTTCTAGTGTGTCAGTTTGTTGGGTTTCGTCTTCTGGTAGTTCGTTTATTTGTCTCGTGATTCTTCTGTATGATCTCTCTATGGCCTCTTCGTGATCCATATCCTGCGCTCCATCCCCCAAGGTGAACTGCGACTCCAGCGAGTCGGCAAAGGCCTCAGCCTTGTCCTCGCTAGAATACGCCATCCCCCTCAAGCCATGGATCGGAGGATATATTATCTTCCCTTTATGCTGCATGTTTTTAGCTATTCTCCATAGAGAGTTGTTTTGTATGTTTACTGTTGTCAGGTATTCCGTCCATTTGTTGTTTTTGTGATTTTTAACGTCTGTTTTTATTGTATTTGTTAGTCTATTTCCTTGTCTGTTGAGTTCTGCGCTGCCTGTTTGTTTGGCTCGTCTTTTTAGTCTGTTTCTTAGTCTTATGTTTTGTTTTATGTTTTCGGGAAGTGAGTATGGGTTGCTTTGTCTTGTGTGTACTGTTTTCTTGGCTGTGTTTAGTGCTGTTTGTATCTCTTCGGTGAAGCTTAAGACTTGATTGTCTAGCTCCGCCTTAGAGTTTATATGTGGGATATGTTGTGTGTTGTCTTTTAAGTGTTTTTTGAAAGTGTTCCATTGTATGAATGTTTGTGTGTGTGCTCGTGCGTTTTCGTGTATGTTGTTTATGGTGATGCCAATTGGAGAGTGATCTGAGGCAGATAACTCCTCCAGATTGTCAATCACCACATTGTGAGGGATGTTGTGTGTGATTGCGATGTCTAGTATGTCGGCTGTTTCGCCGCGAAAGTGGGTGGGTTCGGTGGGAGCGAGTATTGTGTAGTGTAGTGTTTCTGCTGTCCTGAGCAACATAGTACCATTTGGAGTCGTGGTTCTACATCCCCAGGACCTGTGTTTTGCATTGAAATCCCCGGCAGCTAGTACCGGGAGTGTATAGTTAAAAAGTTTCTCTATTTCTGTGTGCGTGAGTTTGTTTGGTGGCGGTCTGTATACCGAGTGTATCACCATATCTCCGTCAGTTAAACTGACTTTGACACTGGTTACCTCTAGTATCTCAGACTGTGGTGTGCGTATTGTGTCATGTTTTATGCTGTTTTTTATAAAAATGGCCGTACCGCCTCCCATGCGGTCCGGTCTATCATTTCTATAAATTGTGTAATTTCGAACGTGTAAATGCGTATGTGGGCGTAGGTAAGTTTCTTGCACGAGTGCTATGTCTATGTTGTTCTCAACCAGATATTCCGCGAATTCGTATCTCTTGGGATAGAGGGAATTCGCGTTCCAACTGATCAAGAACAAGTGTGGTGGTGTATTAGCCATTGAGATTAGCGAATAACCTCAATGTCGGGTTGTTTTGGATTAGTGTTGTGATGGTATTGATTTTTGCCTTAATCTCCTCTTCGGACATTGTTAGCAGTGTGAAGATGTTGTTGTTTGGTGCATTTGTGTTTTTTGTGTTAATGCCTGAGTTTGGTATGTTGTTTTGTGTGATTGGTTTTGGTTGTGGTTGTGGCTTCGTAAGTTGTGCGTAGCTGATGTTATTGCTCACCGGCCGTGTTTGTGTTATGGTTCGTTTTGTTTTATTGTTTGGGTTTTTGGGGCAAGTTGAGTAGCTCGCTGGGTGTTCACCTCCACAGTTACAGCACTTTGGGGGGGTGTTCATGGGCTTTTTACAGTCCCTTTAATGATGGTTTTCTGCGCACTTATGGCAGATTGGGGTTGCTTGACAATTGGTTACTGTATGGCCAAATTGTTGACATCTGTGGCACTGATTGTGCACACGATGCTTGCTGCCTCTTTGTATTTCAACTACAACTGGCATGTAGTTGATTCGGGTTTCATTTAGGATGTTTGAGTCTGATTGAGGTACTAAGACCTTAAGCATCTCTGTTAAGATGTTTCTTCTTGTTCCAGCCTTGAGCCAGAACATCTCTATGGGTGAATAGCCCTTTGCAATAATGTCGTCCTTGATGTCCGACAATGGGATTTTGCCGTCTAGGCCTTTAATGATTACATTTAATTTCCTATCCTCCGGTAGGAAATACGAATGGTAGGGATATTTTTTGTTTTTTAAGTAAGTCGTGATCCGTCTATGATCATTCGGGGTTGTGGGGGTGATTTGAATCCCCAGTTTGGATTTTTTAATGTTACCAAAATCGATTTTGGCATATGTCAAGTCCTGGTGGATTTTGACCCAGTTTTCTGGGCACCTGATTATAATTGGAACCACTTCTGACTTTTTAGGTGCCGTGGTGGGCTCTTCTGTTTGGGTTTTTGGTGGGGAGGCTAGTCCCAGGTGTTTATTAACAGACTCTTGTGTTGCCACATTCGTCATTCGTGGAATATTTGGCCTAGGGTTTTTGGGTTGGGTTGTTGGGGGGCTCGTTGCCCTAGGCCTTTTAAGGGGCGGGAATTCCCTGTCATTCGAAGCTGGCATCTCTGAGTCTGAATTGGAGTTGGTCTCCATTTCATCCTCAGTGGGGGGGGGCTATAGCTGTGGGGGTTGGTTGTGCTATGTTACTTTCTGCGTGTGTGTTTTCGTTTGTTTTGTCTTGTTTTTGTTTGATTTCCGTCAATGTCTCTATAAGTACGTCGTGGTATTTGTCTTGATTTGTCTGTACGTTTTTCATTGTAGTTGTCGCTTTCTCTAATTCTATTTTTAATTGTGCTACTTGTTCTGTCAGCGTGCAATTTTCGTTTTGTAAGTCTTTGTTTTGTATCTCGAGTTTACGTATGTATTTCTGTAATTTCTCCATTTGTTCGTCTTTTACTTGTCGTTTGCTATCTAAACTTTTGGTTTGTGTTGTGTATTGTTTTGTTTGTGTATGTAATGTACTTACAGTTTCCTGCCTTGGGTCGCTGTTTCTTCTTAAGTTATTTCTTCTTATTTTTTCCTTTTCTAATTCAGCTAACGTGAATTCCTTTCCTCTGTTGCTGTTGTCCATTTTCTATGTTATCTATTTCGACTTGGTTTCGCTTTTCTTTCACTTTCGTTGGTGTTGATACCAACCCTCCGACGTACGTGCATCCACGTAGGTACGGTACTCGGAAAGTTGGAGTCCTTTACTACGACTTAACGATTTTCTTTTGTATTTTCGGGATAAATCCCTAACGAATTTTCTTTAATAATTGCAGATGCAATACTGTACATTACATCCACAGTCGCAGTAAAGGCTTTTGCGCACTGGCACTCACTCACGTTTTTCGTTTCGATTTCGGTTGTAAGCTCGGCTTGTCTACACGGCGGTCGACAAGAGAATAATAAGGTACCTGACCCACTTCCGATTCGTCTTCGGTCGAGTGCAGACGCGTTCGGTGACGGCTCTTTGAGCGCTATTGGCACAGGCCATTGAGCGACACGTGGCAAACGTTTAGTGACCGTTTTTCTCCCCGAGGAAGAACCGGATGTCATAGCCAGCGTAGTCTGTGCCTTTCATAGCTTAGCCAGAAGCAATTCTGTGCCTTTCATAGTTTATAGCCAGAAGAAATACCCATTCACGCCGGTACCCAGGCCGGGAGGGACCGGATGTCCCTGTGGGACCATTTCTGTCTGTGCAATTCAGTAGCTTATATTTGTGTAAAGCTCGATGGTCACGTGATGGTTTAGAGCCAGACACTACGTGGTCATCAAGTAATGGAGCTGGCAATTGCCTAGGAGCAACGCCATAATCAAAACCTGGAACCTGGAACCTGGAAGGTACCTGACCGGTCCTCTAATCTTAAGGGTTATAATGTAATTAGGCAGGATATACCTGATGGCTATGGTGGCGTGGCCACTTGCATTAAGAGCAACATGATTTACAAAGTTAGTAAAAAATTTGGTTTAAAAAATACCCAGTATATTGTAGTAAAAATCAGTATGGTAAGTATTATCAATATTTATATCAATTCTAACTTGGTGGTTGAGCAATCTTTGTTAGAAGCGCTTGTAGAAAATATTAATGACAGAAAAATAATTATTATGGGGGATTTTAACTGTCACTACCCTTTATGGGATAAGTCGCCTATAAACAGAGGTGGAAGAATTATAAGCCATTACCTTTTAAAAAATTACCTTGTGCCTTGTGGTTATGAATGATGGTTCGGCCACCCTATTAAATAATGTAAGAAATAATAACGTCAGTGCAGTAGATATTACCTTAGTTGGGATTGAGATAGCATTGTTTTCCAATTGGTCCTCGATAAAGGATTGCGGTAACAGCGACCATTTTCCTACAATTTTAATTTATAACTGTAATGGTCTTGATATAAAAGAATCAGTGATTAATACCTACCTTTTAAAAAATTTCAAGAAAGCAAATTGGGAAATGTATTATGATAAAGTTCTCACACAGTTAGTTTTGGCTAATGATGATAATATAAATTACAACAAATTAATTGAAATTATGAGTTTGGCCGCTGATGAAGCGATCCCAAAAAAACATGGCGGAGTAGTTGGTAGTAAGGGCAATCCATGGTGGGACAATAAGTGTTCACTTTGGATTCAGGAAAGGAGAAAAAGTATAGAAGAATTTAACAATTTTCCTTCTATCGAAAATTATATTAATGTTAAAAAAACTGTGGCTATTACTAGGGAAAGACTAAAAATAAAAAAAGGAGAAGTTTATGAACTTTTGTCATACCTTAAATAGAAATTCTAATGTCTCTTATGTATGTATGTATAATGTAAATCGGTGAAAGTATTTCCACTGGCCAGGTACCTGGAAAAATAAAATTAATCCATGATTAATAGCTTCAATTACATTAATATCACAAAATTGTTGTCATTGTTAAATTTTCACACACTATTATTAGTGTTGTAACTTCCACTTCAATGCGCTAGTAGGATAAACATATCACTTGCCGTAACAAAGTATATGAAATCATATGATATGATATGACATATTAAAGTGACAGTTACTACACTAAAAATAGTGTTTGTAACCCTAGTTACCGCACGGGTGTAGATAACTATTATTTTCAAGAGCAATTTTTTTATTTCCAGAGGAAATGGTCATAGACAAATGGAGAGATGCATTTAGCAAGTCCCTAAAAAAGATAAGGCCAGGCAATTACAAAAAAATATCTTTACCAGGATAATTTACAATTTCTCTTAAAAAATTTGGAAAAAGTTGAAATCATTTCAAGTCTAGCGGCGAAACAAGGTAAAGGAACGCAAGACGGTGAAGTTGAAGATGAAAACATCCGAAATGAGCAGCGTCGCGATCCTGCGCTAGGTTCCACGATTCGCTTTAGCCATTTGGTTTTCCCAAAAAATAAGAAACGAAGAAGTCCAGATAATGATGAAGTAGAAAAAGCTTTAATTCAGGCTTTACAAATGCCTCAGCAGGAACACCATCAGCCAGATCAGGATGAATCATTCTTTGCATCACTTCTGCCGCCTGTCAGACGTATGACGCAAGACGAAAAACTACAATTTCTAGTGGATGTGTTGCAACTTATTCAAAGACGCAAAAATAAATATCGCTATACTGAATCTGTCCAGTCGCTATCTAATTACTCGAAAGCATCCCCTGCATACTCACATAGTACATTTCCAATACTTTCACCTCCGCCATCTTTACATTCATTCGAAACCAGGACCCAAGTTCACCACTCCGAGTCATATTCGCAAGACGGTTTTACGCAGCTATAAAACATTCTATTATCTAGCTATCTAGGTATTTTGTATTTTTTCACTTATTTTTAAGCTTCGGGGTAAAAATTTTATTTTGTATTTTACTAATTTTTGAGATTTGGAATAAAAATTATTTTTTATACACTAGTTTACTTACTTACCTTAAAGTCACTGCTAGCATTTCAGTAGGCGGGATACAGTCTCTCATCAAAGTATCTTCTCTACTTACATTACTTCTTAAACGAGCAAGTAAGTAATCGAACGTTGATACTGTCATTCGCAAGTAGTTAAAAAATTTGTCTTCATGTTGTCTCAATTTCTCAAAAATAGTTTAAAAAGCTTCTTCGACGTATCTTACTTGTAAATGTGGATGTACCCAGTAACGTCGATTCACTCCATTGTTACATCTAGCAATAATTTTACGTTTCCTTCGCCTTCGATGTAGCAACAATGCCAATAAAATAATTCGTCTTCTATTATACATACTGCAAATACACTCCACTAACTGTGAAGAGCAACTGAGCAACTGAGCAATGACAACACTGCGCACAATATTTTATTTTGAAATCGTTGGAGAAGAAATTGTATCGCCTTGTGTGAAAGCTTTCTGCGAATGTAATACGATATGTCGCAAACGGAAAATCGCATCGCAGTTTCACTGCACTTACGATGGGTCTTAAAGGCACCCCGGGTTTATGTATCTTGGGTAGGCCGTAAAGTTTTGGACATCTGCTGGATTTTTCTCGTGGGATGATACTTTGCTCAGTTTCTGGGTCTAAGTTTGCGGCTTTTATTTTAGTTTTAGTGGTATTTTCCAGGTAGGTAGTTGGATCCCTGTTGGATTTCTTATATGTTTTATCCTTAAGATAAGTAAGTGCAGTGAATTGTCCTACACAAAAACTAGAGAGATATCAACAGAACTTGCAGAATCTTACGTCAAAAATTCAGAACACCTTACCAAAATAATCGAGGACGTACATTTAGGCGAGAACGATATCCTTGCAAGTTTATATATCGTCTCACTCTACCCCAGCATATCAATCGATGAGGCCCTAGACAAGATCGCCATGAATGAGGATTTTCCAGCACATGTTATCGAATTATCAGAACACTGTCTGAAAAACAACTATTTCATGTTTAATAACTAGATCTATCGTCAAACTGACGGCGCCCCCATGGGATCATCGCTGTCACCAGTCATCGCAAATCTTTTCATGACGTATTTCGAAAGAGACGCCTTACGAAACGCAGGCCTCAAACCCACGCTATGTTACTAGATGATATCTTTATTATATGGCCCCATGGTAGAGAATAGTTGGACACTTTCTGGTCAATCTAAAGCAAATTCACAGCAGAATCCAATTCACACTAGAAGTAGAAAAGAATGAGACGCTACCTTTCCTAGACCTCCACATCACCAGAACGCCGGACAAAACGCTCACCCATACCAACAGATATCTAAACGCCAAATCCCATCACCACCCGTCACAAATCCAATCCGTGGGGAATACTTTGTAAAAATAATGCTGGTAATAATAAAGAAATTATTATTAACAATAACATTAAAAAAGATATTCTGAAAAGAGTGTTATTTGTTTATATAGACTCATACTATGAGGTCTCTTGATATAAATGTTGAAATTCATAGGTTTAATACTCAGGAATTGGACTTAGCTTTGCAAAATAAAAAATCGTCTTCTCCAGGCATGGATGATCTAGCTTATATGATGTTTAAAGAACTACCCCGCAGAGGTAAACAAATTTTGATTAATATTTATAATAATATACTGTTGGGTGATTCCATTCCTGAATCATGGAAAAGTTATAATATCATTTGTCTGCTTAAGTCCACTAAAGATCCTAGTTCTGCTCAAAGTTACCTGCCAATTGTGTTGGCCTCGTATGCCTGTAAAATTTTGGAGATTATGATTAAAAATAGAGTTGATTGGTATCTGGAACACAATAATATCTAATCCCAGCAACAATTAGGTTTTTGTAAAGGAAGAGGGATTCTCGATAATGCAGCACATTTATCTGGTTTTGTTTTTAATGCATTTTTAAGCTGAGAGACGGTTCTGGCTGTATTTTTGGATATAAAATCAGCATACGATAATGTTAATATTTATAAATTGTATAATAAAATTAATGACCTAAAGATACCGGTAGAAATAAATAATGTCATTCATAAAATTTTACGTGCTAGATTGTTGTATGCAAGAAGTAGCGATGGGTCCTTCTTGGGGCCTTATTTAGCCACTAAAGGTATTCCTCAAGCGTCTCCCTTAAGTACAATTTTATTTAAAAATTATGTGGCGGAATTGTTTGAATTGGATTTGGGTGAGGTAAATATTATAGCTTATGCGGACGATTTGGCGATTTTTGTGAAGGGACGAGACATTGATACTATGGTGGCAAGTATCACTGAAGCTTTGTCAAGGGTTAATGAATTTCTTCAGAATCATGATATGTGCCTAGAATTGGATGAGTGCGAGGCTATTTGGTTTTCCAAGGGACGTAGGGAAAATTGACCACCCCCAATTAGGATTGATGGTCGAACAATTGAATATAAATCTTCAGTTAAGTACTTGGGCATTTTTTTTTTCATAAACATCAAAAATGGGACTTGCATATAGAGTATATAGCCAATAAAGCTAAAAAATCACTTACTATGCTAAAATCAGTATGTAGGGTTTGGTGGGGTGCAGACCCGACCGACTACCCTTTCAATCTTTTTTCAAGCTTTAATTGTCTCGCATTTGGACTTTGGTGCTACACTTTTTAAGCCTGCCAGTCAGAAAGCGCTCAATAGTAGGCCAGTGTATCTAGGCCTTTGGTATAGGCCAACCAAGAACAAATTAACATAAAGCTGCGACCAACAAAAAAGGTAGTACTAGTCGTCCTTTTTAACATACTAAAAAGTTCCCATTGATCCCGTTGACCAAAAGACTTCAAAATCAGTCCGCCATCTTGAAAAGTATTACTTTTTTTTATAAATTCCGTAATAACTT
>JAEQML010076928.1:0-13133 GCA_016904865.1 Pissodes strobi
GTGTTCATTTCCAAACCATATTGTCGACTGTATGATGTAACACTGTCCATTAGGACTTGTAAGGAAGCTAGGTTGTCTGCAAAAAAAACCGGTATCATCTGCATACCTTATGTTATTCAATCGTTCTCCATTTAACAGGATTCCAGCTTCAATATCTTGCAGGGCTTCTCGGAAGATGTATTCCGAGTACAGATTGAAAATTAGAGGAGACATTATGCATCCTGTCTACCCTGACACAAGCCCTCTGATTCCAGTAGAGATTTCTGATGATTTTGAGGTCCTTCCTATCCAGGCCAGCTTTTTGCAGAACTTCCATCATTTTCGTGTGTCGCACTTGATCAGACGCCTTCCTGTAATCCACGAAACATCGTATACATCGCAGTTTACACCCCTACATCGCTGAAACAACACCTGGATCGAAAATAGAGTCTCTTTAGTCTTTACAGCACTTCTAAAGCCGAATTGAGTCTCAGATATCTGTTCCTCACATAGTTTAAATATTCTACTGTGAATTATCTTCAGGAACATCTTCAGTAGATGGCTCATCAAGCTTATTGTACGAAACTCGCTACATTTCCTAGCATTAGGTTTTTTGGTGAGGGTAACAAATTCAGATTTCAGTCATTCTGTGGGGATGACGCCCGTATCATAGATCACATTGAACACTTTTACAAGCCACCCTAGATTCTTCCCCTCGATCAACTTTAATATCTCAGCCGGAATTTCATCGGGACCCAAAGCCTTTTGATCTTTAGCATTTTTCAAAGCTGCCTGTACTTCTCCTTCTAAGTTTGGGGGCCCATCATTATCAATATTGGGTGGCATCGTTCTCACGTCATCAAACAGTTGTTTAATGTACTCTTCCCAGGTTTGCTTAATTTCCGACTTCTTTACTATAACTCGGCCTTGGTTATCCTTAAGCACATTAACTTTTCTTCTTTTAACTGTTCCCGCCATTTCCTTCACCTTCTTGTGCAGACTAAAGCTATCAAATTTGGCGTAGCATTCTTCGATTTCCATACATTTTTCCAGTTTCTCTTTTTCTTTAGCTGTTCTTATTTTTGCCCTTATTTCTCTCTGTATAATCGAAAAAATCATCCATTATTGCCCAATATACTGATACTGATTTTAAATTATAAGAGGGAAAACCAAACTCAAAATCTACAGTATCAAAGTAACCTGGGACAAATTATAATTATTTTGATACTGTAGATTTTGAGTTTGGTTTTCCCTCTCTCTGTATGTTCATGTGTTCTCTCGTTTTACCAACAATCTCCTTTTTTCCATCAGTTCTAGAATCTCGTTGTCATCCAAGATTTATTCGTCTGTTTGCCAGTACTTTTCTTTGACTTTATGTATACTTTCTTGAAGCATTTTAAGATCTTTTTCTACATCTCCATCGTTTTCCTGCTCTTCAGTCTCTGTCAAAAGGTCACTCCTTACCAACTTCCAAGTAACAATTTAAATGCTAGTTAGATTTATATCAGCTTTAAAATAGTTTTAAAATGGGCGGTAGAAGTACTGGGGTTTTATGAACTCCTTCAAACGTGCTAACAGATCTTAAAGTCCATTTATTCTTAAAAATAAGTTTAAAGCAGCCTTGACAGCAATAATATTAAGTATACATGGTTATCCAACGAGGACTAGACAAGGCGATTTTTTTACTTTCCATGTACTACTGAAATAGCCATCTTATGTAATTTTCTCCCGCGAATTCGGATAAAAACAATTGAACATTGTGTGCTAGGGGTCACTTTCATATTTTTTTAAATGGAACACCCTGTATATTACTACATTTTTGGACTCTCTAGAAAAATCTAAACACATTTTGTGTATAATATCCTATTCCTATTTTTAGCTGTTTACCAAATATTGACAGTTGAAAGTCGGGCATTTCGAAACTTTGACAGACTCTAAAATCTAAACCGCACGAGATCAAAGAAAACGGTTTGCACATTCCTATCTTGGATTTTCATAAGCTATCAAATGATAGTAAGATTGAATTTAACCGGAGGCTTAAAAGTTCCGGTTAATTTTATCCGCAGGTTAAATTAGAAGATACTGTCATTCGAGAGTTTATGAAAACTTAAGGTATAGAATATTATACACAAAATGTGTTTAGATTTTTCTAGAGAGTCAAAAAATGTAGTAATATACAGGGTATTCCATTTAAAAAAATATCAATGTGACCCCTAGCACTTTTATTTGATGTTCAATTGTTTTTTGCTGAACATATCCTAATTCGCGGAAGAAAATTACATAAGATAGCTATATTAGTTTTTTTATAAAAGTACAGGGAAAGTAAAAAATCGCCTTGTCTAGTCCTCGTTGGATAACCCTGTACTGGACTTGAGACCAGTTACTCTTGTGTTAGCTTTAACGAGGCTTTTGTGTTATCAATGTTAAAACTTGTTGATCTTCTGGAGGGTTTAAAGTCTGTTCAGTCTTAAAATAAATTGGGTCAGTTTTGTTTGGTTGCACCTTCAGAGCGAGCGAAGCGCGCGGAGGGACACGCGTGATGTGAATTATTAGAACGACAACACCAGGCTGCTGTCAAATGCGCATATCCGAAGGTCGAAAATTTGCGGTAGGTAGACGAAAGTCAGGTAGTAGCAGGTATCTAAATAAGTAGGGATTTATATAGAAAAAACAGTAGTATTTCATAATTCTAAAACCTTCAATATTTTGAATACCGTTAAGTTTTGATATTTGGTATATTATACAAGTATGCAAAATTTTATAGAAAATTTAAAATTATTACCTGTAAAAATCAAAGTAGTGTAGGCTTTTTATCTGTTTGTCTAGGAGAATAATAAAAGTCCGGTGGAATGTTTAATATATAATATAAAATAAATAGGAAAGTGAGAACGGCACAGTCACAGTGAGAATCCGAACAAAGCGTCCATAACAATGGTCTAAAGTACTTATATTATTAACACTAACACTGATATTAGGAACAATAATCAATTTGATAAGCGGGATCACTCACAACAAAACTTTACAAACATAAACTGTGGGTGTACGTCTTTTCGTCTTCGGATAGTGATAAGAAGCTAAACACAGCGACTTCTGTGTTTTGCTTCGTCTTACGTCTTTCGTCTTTCTCGGACTACACCCACCCAGCGACTGACTGAGACCCTGCGTCGCATCCCCATTCGACTGATTTCCCCGCGAGCTCCCTTATATACAGTGCACATTATAATATGTGGACAAAATAATAGGAAGGATTCCTACAGTAGGCATGTGCCTTGCTTTTTGGAGACACTATATGCATTAAAAAAGTCAAAAGTATGTTTAAAAGCAGATGAAATCAAATATCTTTTGTTCGGAATCTTTTTTCTAGTTTCAAGATTAATATAAACCAAATTCTTTTCGTTACAATATCTCGTTTTTTCAGAAAATAATTTAAAGTATCAAATATTATTTTTATTAAAAAAAATCATCAAAAAACCAAAGGACAATTATCTTTAATATCCTTGATGATAGATTTTTTGGGTCAAAACGTGCGAAAACGTATTCATGTGATAGATGGTTGCAAACTGGGACGATCTAAGGGAGTTCTACCTAGATTTTCCTTAGCTCGACGTCTGCTTTGGCGCTGAGGACCCGTCAGTCTGCTGCGAAAAGATCACGCAAGTAATCTCCTCCGGAATGGAAGCATATATCCCAAATTCCATCAAGTTACCATCAAAAGGAAAGCCCTGGTTCGACAAAAGATGCGAAAGAGCTGTGGGTAGGAAACAGCAAGCCTACAAGTACTGGCAGCAAAATCAGACCGCTGAAAATCGGAATTATTTTGTCCAAGCGAGAAACGAATGCAAGCGTGTTATCGACGAAACTAAGGACAAACACAATCAAAGGATCAGGAATAAACTTTTGCAATGCCCCAGTGGCTCCAGGAATTTCTGGTCGGTAGCAAAGGCAGTAAGTAACAACTTTACAGAAACGTCTCTCCCACCTTTGACAGACGAACGTGGCACCACGGCGACTACAGCCAAGGAAAAAGCAAACATGCTCGCTAAAATGTTTTCTTCGCACTCTACCTTAGACGTCCCCCAAGGCAAGACTCTCCCCACCATATCGAACATCAACACTACTATGGCAGAAGTCAAATTTCATCACCGTGATATTCGTAAAATCCTTAAAAATCTAGATACGCAAAAGGCATCAGGACCGGACGGAATACCTGCCATCGTGTTAAAGAACTGCGCCAACGAACTAACACCCGTTTTTTCCAGGCTTTTTTCTCTGTCTTACGGAAAAGGGATTTACCCATCTTCTTGGAAAGTCGCTCGAGTGCAACCTGTTCCAAAAAAAGGCAAGAAAACCACGCCCTCAAACTATCGTCCAATTGCCTTGCTTCCAATAATCTCCAAAGTCATGGAACGTGTAGTCAATCAGCAACTACTCAAGTACCTCGAAAACAACAAAATAATCAGCGATAATCAATACGGCTTTCGCAAAGAGAGATCGACAGGAGATATATTGGCATATGTCACTCATATATGGAGTAAGGCAATTGAGAACTACGGAGAGTCTCGAGCGATTGCGTTGGATATTTCAAAGGCATTCGACAGAGTTTGGCATGACGGACTGCTCAACAAACTACCGTCCTTCGGACTGCCAGCCTCTCTCTGCAGCTGGCTTGCCAGTTTCCTTAAGAGCCGATCTCTGCACGTTGCAGTCGATGGACACATCTCGGACACATTCACCATCAACGCGGGCGTGCCTCAGGGTGCAATACTTTCATCAACTCTGTTCCTCATCTATATTAATGACCTGCTGACCGAAACAAATAATCCTGTTTACAGTTTTGCAGATGACAGTACCCTTGTCTCCCACTTTAGATCAGAAAAACCCTTACCAGCGACTGAGACTCATCACCGTAGACAGGAGCAGATTACAGCAATTAATCAAGACCTGGAGAAAGTTCAAACTTGGGGCGACCGAAATTTGGTCCAGTTCAATGCAGCAAAGACCCAAGCAGCCACGTTTACCAAGAGGGCCAATACAGCGGGCCCTGACATCATTATGGCAGGGTCGACCATTCCTTCATCCTCGTCAATCGGACTGCTGGGTATCTCGGTCAACAGCAATATGTCCTGGCATGACCACGTTGCTAACATCGCAAAATCAGCCTCCCAGAAGCTTGGTGCGCTATTTCGCAACAAAAAACTCTATACACCGCAGCAGTTGCTCTTGCTCTACAAAGCGCAAATAAGACCGTGCTTGGAATATTGCTCACATATCTGGGGTGCCGCACCAAATCACACCCTAAAGCTGCTGGATTCCATTCAGAAGAGAGCTGTGCGTCTCGTCGGCGACCCGGAGTTGACCCGGAATCTAGATAGTCTGGAACACCGCAGACATGTAGCCGAGATATCTCTGTTTTACAGATACTTTCACGGCAGATGTTCCCAGGATTTGGTCGGCCTCATCCCGCCCCTGGCAGCTCCTGTCAGACAGTCACGACAGACGGCAAGAGCGCATCAGTTCGTCGTACAACTGGAAACACCTAGAACATCGCTTTACAAGAACTCCTTTGTCTGGCGCACTGCATCACTGTGGAACTCACTCCCAGGACATCTGTTTCCCACTAATTACAACTTACAAATATTCAAGAGCCGTGTCAATCAACATCTTCGCACACACACCGCTCATCGAGCGCCATAGGGTCTCCCTTTAGTGTGTGTGCCACTGCCATAAAAAAAAAAAAAAGTTAAATTTCCTTTTCAAATCTAAAATTAAAAATCCAGGTTCTTATTAAAAAAGCGTGTCAACTGTCAACTTAAATCACCAGTTTTACCGTGTTGTAAAAGAGAGAAAAAAATTTTTGCTCCCTTTTAACTATTTTTTCTCACGTCATTAATTTTAGAGTTACTATAAGAGAAAATTAATTTTCGACGATTTTTATATTGTCCACTTTTGTAGATAGCAATAATGACACATTTTATTTAGGAGGCTATGTAGATGAAATATCCAACAGGTATTCATTCAAGTTTCAGACAAACATTTATAAAGACTTCGTTTCACAGAATTCACTTGAATTTGGGGTATAAATTTCTTTTCTTTTTAGACATCTATAAAATCGGTCTATTTTATAGTTCCCTTCTGGCAATTCTGACACAGTTGAATGAAACAATAACTTATGCCTTTGATATAATAAATGCCTAATTATCCACCTATAGCTTTTCACAGTCTTCTTACTATTATTGTAGGAGAGCTAGTGAACCATCCGAGTAACCCGTTTCCCACAAAGCTAGAAAATTTTTAACTTATGTTTTATTATCGGTCAATTATGAAAATACGAGTCTGGCAGGCATCTCGCGGTTGCGTCATCATCCCTTAAATTTTTGAAAATGTCAAAAATATTTTTTTTTAATCTTCTCCCACAAGGCTACAATTTTAATACGTTGTAATTTACATAAGTTTAAGTGTAAAAAAAAATTGACAACCTATTTTGAGGGTTGCACGTAAGTGCCAGACGATAGCAAAGTTGTCATCGGGATAGTAATTCAAAACCTGCTCCCACAAGGCCGAAATTTTAAGGGCATATTCTATCAATAATTTAAAAAGTGCATGTAAACAGCCAGCCTATTTTGACGGTTGCAAGTGTCTGCCAGACGAGTATATAATAGTCAAGACTCTCGATGGGAGTGCGAGTGCAACAGACTTGTACGAGTTCCAATGTCAGAAAAAGAGAATATGCTGTATTATATTACGAAGATACGACGAAGGATTACTGAAATTAAAGAAAAACAGAGTTATATGTTAAGTATAAATGTTTATTTATGTTAACAATTATTTATTATTGAAACTTATTAGTTTCCATAGGTCTTTGTATATTATTATGGCAACTATTTGTTTTCTTCTTCTGAACCAAAATGATAATTATCTATCGTTTCATGGTTTTCTGGAAAAGAAATAAAAAATTTTATTATTAAAATGGAATGAGGGAATTTTTTTTTAACATACAAACACTATGCGTACGAATAAAACACAAAAATTATTTACCTGACTCAATGTTATTAGATTGATCGGATTGTAAAAGAGCAGCGTTACCCTCATACCGGTTGTATATATATTTATCATCATCAATAATCCATCCATTATTCTCTGGTTTTTAACGATGTACTTTATACTCGTTATATATTGTGCGCGTAGAAAATGCTCATGTAATTCGGACTGACACGGTGGTAAATTCGATGAATCTGAATTTAAATATTTTTTATTAAATGGTTCATTCTTATTTTTTGGTTTATAAGTGATCATAAATTTATTATATCTTATTTCGTTAACAGCAACTCCTTTCCTGCCATAAATTTCACAGACAAATTTTTCAATAACTGGAAAAATTTCACAGCTACGCCATGTTATATAAGCACTCCTAAGTTTTTTGAGCTTTTTGATATTCTAAATTTTTCTTAAGAATTGAGAAAGGCCGTTTTTTCCCTTTTTTGAAAAATGATTGTAGTCACAACCGGTCAGTGCATGAAATTATTCCAAAAAAAATTGCAATGGCCCATATTTCCAAGCATTATAATTAAAATATCAGTATCTGATGATTTAATTAAAATATTCAGATTGTCTTCATTGATTTGTCAAATGTGTTGTATAATTTTTGTGTCTGCCTCTTCGTGATTTATGCAAGACAAGTTATCATTAAAAATCGAAACAACTGAATTATTTTTAACTACATAATTATGACAATGCATTTTGTTGTTTTTTTGGCAAATATCAAGTCTGCATATGACACAAATTATATTCACTGCTTCCATAATTAACACTAGTAGTAAAAATTAATAAGTAATAAATTATTTTTTAATAATATTATTATAATTTTTTAATAGCTTTGTGCCACGCCGAGAAATAATGTATAGCCGTTGCCACAGCTTATTCACTACCAGCTAGTCATCTTGCGGCGGCATCCTTTGATTTGGGAAAGTGCCGCCGTGCAAATTTTAGAAGAGGGCCATGACTCAATATTGTTTTAAACGTCTGGGCATCTGATTAATACTTTTGACAGTTCGTTTAACTAAAAATAAATTTTTTATCGTCTAAAAACGATTTTAAATGGCTAAATTGTATTAAAATCCGAAATTTCGGATTTTTTAGGGCGATAGCCGTGGCTTCGGAGGAATTTATCGAGGATTTTGAAGCGAAAATTAATTTTAAAATTAACCGTCTATTAAAAATACCGATACGCACTCGACTGTGGACATTCCAACTTTCCGATGTAGAGAGGACTAGCTGGTAGTGGATAAGCTGTGCCGATGCTGACTGCATTTTAAATGACCAGCTGGTCTTACCGGTTCCTTCATCTCACTCGCTCATATAGATACGTCTCACCATCTCATGAGCACTGACTTTTTCCTTTAAATTACTGTTGGAATGCCTATACACAATTGATAGATTCTCTCTTTCTGACATTGGAACTCGAACAAGTCTGATACGCTCGCATTCCCATCGAGCGTCATGATTATTATATACTCGTCTGGCAGACACTTGCAACCGTCAAAATAGTTTGGCTGTTTACATGTACTTTTTAAATTATTGATAGAATATGCCCTTAAAATTTCAGCCTTGTGGGAGCAGGTTATGAATTACTATCCCGATGACAACTTTGCTATCGTCTGGCACTTACTTGCAACCCTCAAAATAGGTTGTCAATTTTTTTTTACACTTAAACTTATGTAAATTACAACGTATTAAAATTGTAGCCTTGTGGGAGAAGATTTAAAAAAATATATTTTTGACATTTTCAAAAATTTAAGGGATGATGACGCAACCGCGAGATGCCTGCCAGACTCGTATTTTCATAATTGACCGATAATAAAACATAAGTTAAAAAATTTCTAGCTTTGTGGGAAACGGGTTACTCGGATGGTTCACTAGCTCTTAGACTATTTCTTTTAGACAATATTTGTCAATCTGGTTTTCAAATTCTAATTCATTCATTTCGCTTTATTTTTTATATAATTCAATTCTTTTCATATCTGATGACACTCGGTCTTTTTTCCATCTTCTTTGGCTCCCCAGGTACGATATAGTCAAAAGATACAATTTTGAAAAATACTTCACGGTCGTGACAACAAGTAGAGAAGAATGGAAAAGAACACCACTTGCATTCTCACATCGCAGCAAAGTGCCATAAAATGGAATACAGAGGGAGCAAGAACTGAACAGGGGATCGGAGCCGGAGTATTTGGCCAGAAACCAAATTCTCCGAAGCAATGGGATAACACCCGGACATATTCCAGGCGGAAATTAACGCCATAGGTAGATGTGCGCAGTTCAACCTCGACAGAAACTATACGAAGAAGGAGATTGTCATCTTCTCAGACAGTCAAGCAGCCATCAAAGCGCTGAGCTCACCAATAATCAGCTCCAGAATGGTATGGGAATGCCTAGATAGGCTTCATCCATTGAAGGGATAAGTTGTTATTCTTGCCTCGTTCATTTGAACGAGGCAAGAATAACAAATTATCCGTTCAATGGATACCAGGACACGATGGGATAGAATGCAACGAAAAAGCAGATCAATTGGCAAAAGTAGGAGCATAAACTTCGCTTTTAGGACCGGAACTTGTCTGTGCTATAGGGATGCACACCTACACGGATGAATTCAGGAAAGAAGAGGGAACCAAATCTATGTCAAGTCTATGGGAACGCCTTCCAGGGTTAAGGCAACCAAAGATGTTTCTAGGGCCCCCTCACTCAGGATGATCAAAACATCTTATAGCACTGAGTAAAAAACAATCTCCGCATCCTCACCGGCTTTCTGACGGGCCATTGCTGGTTAAAAAGGCACTTGGAGAGAATAAAAATGTTTTTTTGCCGATATCTCTGCAAATCTGACAAGGGATGAGTGATGGGAATTATACCCCCTACCTCCTCGGATGCCCAAAAATTTTCGAACAAAATGAGAAAAAAAAATTTAAAAAAACGTAAAAAATTGTTAGTTAATAAAAGTATTATAGAACGAAAGAAGAAAAAAATATTAAAAAAAAAATTAGAGAAACGCGGTTTTCGGCGAAAAAAAGGCGGAGTTCAGCTACGAGGTCGGAAATGGCAAAAATGGGAAGAAAACACAATGCTTTATAAAAAAAAACAAAACTATTGAAAAAATTAAAAAAAAAAATTAAAAAAATTTTTTGGAAAGTTAAAAAGTATTATAAAACGAAGTAAGAAAAAAAATTATAAAAAAAAACACAAAAGATTGTTCGGAAAGTTATTAAAAGTATTATAAAACCAAATAAGAAAAAAAGATAAAAAAAAGAAAAAAATTTTCGGAAAGTCAATGAGTATTATAAAACGAAATAAAGATAAAAAAATAATAATAATATTAATTTTTTTTAATAAAGTATTTATTTAGCATAGAGCTACAAGTACAACAATTTATAGTCAATTATCAAGTACAAAAAAGTTGTTAAATTTACAAATTGAAAAAGCGATACACATATTATAAAGCGTAAGTACATATAGTGGAAACCTACTATAATATAAACCTAAACTACAAAAACACTACCTACCTAAAACTACATAAAATAAACTTCACAAATCTTAATTTAAAAATAAAAAGTACAAACATAATATAAGGGGTACAAATAAAATATTAAAATGTCAGAAATAAAACTTAACTTGATAAATATAAAAATAAAAAGTGTATAAATAAAATAAATAAAATCACTGTTAAATCGTAAAATTAAAATAAATAAAATACAACTATACTAACACTTATCTAAAACAAATTCTCTCAGGAGCCGTTTGAATTGGTTTAGGTTATCACAGTTTTTTATTATCACAGGTAACTTGTTAAATTCTGATAATCCTTTGTACAAAACCGAGTTAAGCAATTGATTTCAATTGCACCGGTTCAATAAAATAAAATCTGTACGATTTCTTGTGTGATAACTATGCACATCCTCAAATACCTTTAGTTTATCGCATAAATAACTGGGTAACAAACCATGTTTTAGTTTAAAAACAAAGAGATACACATTAAACCTAACCCTTTGTTTCACAGACAACATATTTAAAACACTTAACATACATTTAATGGGCGTATACCAGTTACATTTCAATATTTGTCTCATGGCTCTGTTTTGGATTTTCTCCATTTGATTTATTTTGTATTGCGGTAGATTGAATAGTAAAGTGGAACAAAATTGTAAATGTGGAAGAGCAATAATATTATATAGTTGTAATTTTGTGTGCATGGATAAATTTTTACTTATACGAGTTATAAAGCCAACTTTTTTTGAAAATTTTCGCATAACATAATCAGCATGACCTTGAAAGTTTAAATTTGAGTCTAATATTATTCCTAAGTACTTAATTTCTCCATTATAAACAATATTTTCCCCATTTATATTAATGTGCATATTATTGATTTCCCCTTGACTAATTTTTGATTTTTTGCTAAATATGCAAAATTTGGACTTGTCAGCATTCAAACTTAGTTTATTACCACACAGCCAATTAAATAGATTGTCAAGTTCATCATTTAAATCTCTTTGCATTTCTTGTAAGTCTTTACCTATAATATAGAGCATTGTGTCGTCAGCAAACAGAACAATTTTACATTTTTTAGTCACTCTTACCATATCATTTATATATAACAAAAATAAAAGTGGCCCCAAAACCGTTCCCTGTGGTACACCATACTTTACACTTACATACTCCGACAAACAATTTTTATAAGAAACACGTTGAACTCTTTTACACAAATATGACTTAAACCAGTTTAAAACATTATGTCTGATTCCTAATTGCTCTAATTTGTTCAATAAAATATCCCTATCTACTGTTTCAAACGCTCTCCTAAAATCTAAAAAAACGGCTAAAACATAGTTATCACAGTCGACGGCCCTGAGAAAATCATCACAAATGCCAACAACAACAGATTCGCAAGAGTGATTCCCTCTAAACCCGGATTGATTAGGAACAATTAGTTTATTTGTATCACAGAAATTAAGCAGCTGTTCTTTGACAAAAACTTCCAGTACTTTTTCATAAATAGGCACCGTATTTATGGGGCGAAATTCATTATATAATTTTGTATTGTTTACCTTGGGAACCGGGATGACAGTTGTTAACTTCCACGATTCTGGAAACACTCCATTGCTGAGTGACGTGTTAATAACATCTAAAAGACGATTACCAACGGCATAGACAACATCACAAAGGATCTGTTTTGAGATGCCACTTTCACCCCCACCCACATTTTTAAGGCTTTTCATTATTTCTTTCATTTTACTCATCGTTAATTTTTCGAAATTATTAAACATTCCATTATGCACTGTGGTTCCCATATCAAAGGGCAAAACATTTTGTGGATGTGGTATATCCCTTATTATACTAACAATGCTATATACAAAATATTTATTAAATCTATCTGCTATGTCTGCCTCCTGTGTGATTATTTCTCTTTCGAACTTGATTTCATCTGGCAATACTTGCTTTTTTCCCGGTAAGAGAGTTTTAAGGCTTTTCCACAGTTCTTTAGGGTTGCTTTTATTTGTTATGTTAGAGAAACGCGGTTTTCAGCGAAAAAATCATTTTTTTTTAATAAAAAAAAAATGTCAAAACCGGAGACATAAGTTGAGAAAAAAAAGCTTAAAAAACAAAAACTCAATTCCTTATATCTCTCAGAAATTTCACTTTGAACATCTTATCGTTTTCCTTGCTTCTAAAATATTTTTATTAAATCACTTACTAATATTTACTGATATTTATAGTTATATAATGAATTAGTATTCATATTTTTCTCAGATGCATGCAATAATCTTCAAAACTAAAATATAGAAAATTTTATATTAATTATCGAAATAATCAATTAATGGGAAATAATCGATTTTTTGGAATCGAAACTTATTTTAATAATTGCCTACCCCTATGTATGTCACGTATTGTCGTTAAAAAACAATTGAAATTCGTTGGAAGAGTCATATCCTTAATTATATCTTGAAATGCCTATAGGGCAAACTAAATATATAAAAAAATATACAACTTTTCACACGTCGTGTGAAAAGAATACTTTTAAAGCTAGTCGTAGAAGGTCTTTGTTTTTTTTGAAACATGATTTACCGCAAGCATTTCAATCAATTCTTAAAACTCAAAATCTTTTCAGG
>JAEQML010076929.1:0-13132 GCA_016904865.1 Pissodes strobi
CTGCTAACACGCGAGTCCGAAGCCTGTTTTTGGTCAACTTCAATTTTGAAAATGACATTCTTCTACTGCTGCTTGTGACTAGAAATAACAGGTACAATCTCAAGGCAATCGCAATATTTGTAAACCAAACTTTAATGTCGTTTTCTAAAATTAGTTTTTACATCAACCGCTCCTGACTGATGACATTTTCATTTCCGTCATCATTTTTTTTAAACGCATGGTAAAAAAACTTGAACTGAATCAATTCACTTCCTACTTGATGGTCTAAATCATTGTTCTATGTTGCTGCTAAGTTTTGATGTCCTGCAATTATCTTTTTATGGACATAGTTAAAAGGTGCGTTTTCCTTGTTTTTCAATCTCAAAGCCTGTGCAATTAGAATCAGCTAGCTCACAGTTCAGATTCTTCAAAGCTTCGTGTCTTGTTCATATGAAGCTTGTTGGGAACGCCAGTGCTGAGACGGTTGTATTCACGTCTAATTTAGGGTTCTGCAAGATTTCACTAATTTTGTTCACTTGACTCAAGATATCTAACCCAAAGTAACCCAAAATTCTGTGTATAGCTTCGGTTTCTTCTTGTTACAACACCCAGACAGCACTCGGCAGCAGCCTGAACTACAAGATTGATTGAATATCCAGCGCAAGATACTCACACTAACACTTGAAGGTAATTGTACTTTCCTCATTAGGAAGCGCTATCATAAGACTGACCACTTCGAAAACTTAAAAATAATTTCCAACATTTTCTCTTGACCGCTTTTTTACCGTAAATCTTTACCATAATTACTTTTCGAGATATAGCCAAGTATCATTCTTAGTTGGCAACCAACCCGGTACGTTTTATGATTTAACCGTTTTGTGTTTTTCGCTGAAAAAAAATTGTTTGGCATTTTCTTGTAAAATTCCTTGCAGCACTTCCATCGCTTCAAAGATTTCGATGAAATAGATCACTATACCAATTTTGAAGTGAAGTGGAGTCTATTTTTATGCAGAAGCCTATATTACTTTGTGTCATAAGCTCAGACCATAATTCAGTCTCATTTTACAAGCGATCATTTTGACACAAGTTAAAGTCGGTGCCAGTGAAATCGCTGGAGCAGGTAATGCTCGAAAACCTCTAGTAAAACTTCTCTAACATGGAAAAAAAATTAAATCTTAATTTAGCAAAGAATAAAATAATAAAATTACAAATTCAAAAAATATCTTTTGCTCCTCTACCAAAATAAAATTAGAATAACTTATATAGCTTCAAACCCTGTGTAAGATGCTTTGCAGCCACTAAGATGGGACTTCATAGGCAACGAATGACGTAGACAGATGAAATGAACCGAACGGTCATTTCCTGCTACCACGCCACACAATTAGAAAACGTTAAAATGGAATATCGATTCGTACTTCATAGACTGTTTAGTATACACTGTCCACTATTAGCTGAGAATATTACAGAACAAAGATTAGTTGACCAGAAATGTATAATAACAGACTGACAGCATGAATTACAAGGATTAAGGAGGAGGCAGTAGAACAAAATAAAAGAATCAGGAGAACGGCGAATTGACGAATTCATAAGATATAGGGAAATAAAGCCTGCACCCAACACACAAACACTTTACCAGAATTAACCCTTAATAAAGAATCAATTCAGGAACAAATTTCATATGAGGATCAAAGAGAAATCATTCAAACCGGAGACACTAAACTGAAGCAAAAACTAGGGCACGGAATGGAGTCGAACTTAATGATCTGGACCAATAGTGACCCTATTAAAAGATTATTTCTGCCGAGACTGCGATTGAAAGAACACCCCATGAGATTGATTAAAGTAATAAATGAAGAAATCATAACGAGTTATTTTGATGGGTCCAGCAGCCTTGAAGATATACATACGGTAATATATTTGGCAGCATTTACAATAATAGGATGCAACAACCAAAAAATACCGGAACACAGACAACAACAGACAAAGAAGGAAAACAACTAATAAACCTAACTTGCAGAGAAGAATAGAAAACAACGTAAACAAACTGACAACTGATATAGGAAGATGAACACAATATATGCACGGAAGCAGATCAAAGTAAATAATGCAACTCATGGAATATACGCTTAAAAATAATAATAAAACAGCCCTCGAGATACTGCATACATATAAGCAAAAACTTGCCATATACTCGGCACGCGTTCGTAGGTACAAATAATGTAATGCTAGGAAAACAGACAACATGCTTTTCAATCGGAACGAAAAAATATTTTGCAAAAAAGTAACCAACAAGGAAGAAATCCAATTAATACCGTCAAGATGAAATGACAAGCTACTGGAAGGAATTATGGGCAAATGACTGAATATATAATCAGTCAGCAACGTGGATCAGAGAGGAAGAGAATATGCAGAAAGGCATACAGGGACAGAACGAGTACCTACTAACAATAGAAGAAATAAGAGAACGAATAAAAACCACACACAACTGGAAAAGTCCTGGCACTGATAAAATGCAAATCTTCTAGTATAAACCCAGTACCTCAACATATAATTACTTAACAAAACAATTTAATAACATAATAGCAAAACTGCATATGTTACCATCTTTTCCGACCAAAGTACAAACATTCCCAATACCAAAAGCAACAGAAAATCCAGTCAACTACCGATAACATGCCCTCAAACTCTATCTAAAATAATAACATTAGGAATATGTAAAAATATAGAATAACACCTATCTGCAAATAATATCTTAACAGAAGAACAAAAAAGATGTAGAAAGAAAGCGCAAAGAGCAGCTAGTTGTAAATGGTGCCATTATTCAACAAGCGGAAAAAACATCAAAGGAATTTGCAAACATGCTTTATAGATTATAAGAAGATCTCTGAATCGATACCACACTCATGGCTTAGAAAGGTTCTAAATATCTATATACATACAGGAATTCTCAGTTTTTCAAAAGGGAAGTGGGTTCGGCCACGACCACATATTTTCATTGAACTTACCACTTCTTGTCTTCAAACCTTTGAGGCTCAGTTTGAATTGGGCAAGCAGGTGAATATGTTTAATCATATTTTTTCGGAATAGCACGGCAACGACGGTCATACGACGTGCCCTTCATTCTTCTTTTGCAAACTTTCGTTTGGCGATTCCACTTTTAAATTCCTCTTTGGTTTTATGTCGATTAGTTTGCCTTTTGTGGCAGTCAATATTAGATTAAACTAAACGGAAAAACCAAAAAATATTAAAAACGACATATTGCCACTTCCCTTTGTTGCACTGAAAACGTCTTAAAATTAAACAGTAGGTCTAACCCTATATTATTAATGGTTATATTGTTACGTTTACACAGGTTTTCATGTCAATAAAATCTACACGACTAGGAATCAGGAACAGTTAATACCTATTTATTTCTATAAACACTGGCCACATGAACAAACTACTAGCTTTAACATTAAAACTGAAACTATAATCACTAATTTATTTAAACAGTCTCAACTTGCATTATTTGGCTATTATTTATCCATAAATAATTTATGATTTATATCGAAACCAGGTTGAACGCTTGAACCTGTATGGGCACTATGCAGAAGATGCCGAGTCCCACTTTCTGATATGCGACAGCAATGCTTTCCAGAATTGCCTCCCTTGCTCCTATATTCGCTCCGTGTTTTCTAACGCCTTCGCAAACATTTCGGCTGGCAGAAAGTGAGAGATAATCTCGTCAGGCTCATTAAACACCCAATCACCACAGTAAATGATTCCAAATGCAAATGATGAATCATGTTTACAATCACCAAATTTTATACTATTTATCTACTAAGACAAATAACCTGATTTTAAAAATTGACACAGAACCATTTTTCACCTGGACAGTGGCACAGTGGTTCCGAACCCTTTGTGGTGCGGGCCTCCTGTTGGTTGTGGGTTCATAGGCTGTAGCCTAAGTAGCATATACTTAAATCCGGCCCTGCTCCTACAGAGGTTTTTCATGAATAATCTTTCAAGAAAATGTTTTTGATTACTGCATGCTGCATTTCAAATATCTACATTTTACGTAAGATAGAGATTGCAATATAGGTATACATGGTACAATAAAGGCAAGATATGATAATCAAATGTGTCCACGTCATGTGGTGAGCAAATAATAGAACAGGTTGTCATTCCTCTGTTACGAGCCAGAATTTTGCTCACCACATGGCGTAGCTCCAACTGAGTATAATATCTTAATTTTATTGTATCATGGTCGGTATTGATAAGTATTCAATATCAACATTTTTAAATTCGGAATAAATAAAGGGTAATAAGATACGAACAATCATCATGACCAAATGTATCTAAAATATATTACACACTTAGAACGCAACGTATTAAGCAGCCGTTGAAAAAATGTGTCTACAAATGCTCTCATAGTGCTAAATATTGAAAATAATGTTATTTAAATTTTTCGAACTGCGAAGTTTATGATACACCCATTGGACGAATAAAAAATTTATTCGAATAAAAGATATCCTTTTAGATTTTCAGCTTAATTTTTAATTTAACTATTTTTTGGTTTATGAATTGTTATCATTAAAATTCACTACTGATACTCATTCGTAGAATTCCCCCTATTAGTAGTACGTGCCCAAATATTAGACACGGAAATATAATCCCAATATTTTCTTCTTTTTTCTTTAATCTTGTTATATGAAAATATTTTATTCAATACACATATTTTATGCCAGTTTATTTATCTGTTACTGTAGCTAAAAATTTGCATTATACATTTTACATACTATGACCCCAATAATAGCAATAGCTTTTCTGAATATTTCTTAAGGTTCTTGACTATATAATATTTGCATGATTTTATAATAAATTTGGAACCGGGATCAAAGAATTTAAAATAGTTGAAATGCAGTTAAGTTTTATTAGCTGATGCCTTCTCTTTTTCTCGGTTCTCGGCTTTGTACGCGTGTCTTCAATATCACAAGATAGTTACAGTTACATAAAATTAGCCCAATATTGTAATTTTTCTGACACCAAGTTATTGCGGTTCTGTGAGGATTCTCGGTTTTTTGTAAAATGAATGACCGATAAGGATATGAAAATGTGAAATTACAATTCACCATCAATTTACAAATAAAGTAGGTATTATAAAATATGTGGCATTGTGGTCTCTAAAGGTCTCGCCCATTTCCCGCCTAACACATTTAACAAAGTGTGAACACAACTATTCTATGCCTTTGCATTTAAAAAGCTTATCGATTTCTATGTTTTGGATGGAACGGATCAAAAAATATTGTACTACAAATTAGGCCAACAAATTGCTCCAAAGTAAATCTGATAGATTAACATTAAACAAAACTTGTTTTTTAAATATCAACATGAATCACCTAAGGCTATAGATATACCACACTTTCAGACTTAAATAAGATCGAGTTTTCCATCGGTTCGTAAAATATTTCAAATATCAGCCCTTTTTGTTAAGAAGTTTACAAGGTCCAGTTATTAACCATTCTGTTTTAAATCAAACATCTTATTTATGATTTTTATAATCACAAAACTTTTAGATAACATCAAAAAACCTAGTTCTCTTGGACGTCCTGCCAGAGATCTGCAGAAGCAGAATGCTCCAGAGAGCATTCCCATGAGCCGTAATATAATATCATTTATTTTTGAAAATATATTTTTATTTTCTATAATTTATCAGTATTAACTGCCCGAATGTTCACATATTGAGCCTCTGAATATCTCAATATTGGTTGGATATAGGTGGATTTTATAGAAACCAACTAAAGAGCAAAATTTAGTTCAAAATTAATACTAAGAAATTGAAGCTAGTTGCTTCGAAATGAAAAGAGGAAATTTCAGAAATCAAATTTACTGATAAGAGTTTAATCATGATGATTCAAACACCTATTTTAGAAGCATTATAACAAAAGTAACTGCACGTTTGCAAATCAAAATATTTTATATGTCAAAAACTATACTTATTAGTACAAACATTTTACACAACCTTCTTTTAAAGATGCACCTTTAACTATCGAAAACATTTTAAGCGTTATTATTACGAAGCATGATCTAATGATGATATTTAGTCAAAGAGCAGTGGGTAGCTGAAAGGGGATGAATCATATGTTGCACACACTTGGACGACGATTTAAATATCACTACTTATTCAAATTAGACGTACATGTACGCTAAAAAATCTTATGTAATTTATTTCCAAATTTAAGTCTTTGGGAGTCATCGGCATTTAGATATTCCCTGAAACCTGCAATAATAAGCTGTTGCTCAGCAGCCGAGTCAGTAGCTCATTTAATTTTAATATAAATACATAAGTTGTCAAATTTGTTTTATTTTATTCAATACCGATACGTATAATTAATTATGTTGTGTACAAATTAATATCATAATAATTTATTGGTATATTTTGATTGTTAAGCGAACATAATGGAAATAATTTTTTATCCCATCCATTATTATTATTACCATTATTAATTATCCTAAGTAGATAAATATGATCCTCATTTTGCGAAATTGTGTAAGCATGATAATTTATAATTACAAATACACATTTGGTATCATTAAAGAATAAAGTTCTTATACAGGATTAGCTCCGATTTCTTTATAGATTCCTCTTAAAATTGTATTCTTCTGATGCACCAAGCCAAATCTATTTTTAAAACATTAGATCTAGGATCCTGACTATAAAATATAAGATGCTGAAAAACTAAGAAAGCGTAATTCCAAAAAACAAAAATTCAGGAACATGTTCTCAGTTAGATAAATTAAAAACTAAACATATTCAATTTATTGAAATGCATCACTGTAGAAATGTGTGTTAATTTCAATTTAGCTTGGGAGTGAGTGAACATAATCACGGAATTTCTTAGCCCATCAAATCCTCTCAAAACAATAAAAAAACCCAATGCATTTCAAAAATATAAAACACAAATGTTATAAGATTATTACATTTATTGAGCATCTTTCTCATCGTCAGTTTAAGAACTACAAATTAAATATTTTTGAGGTTATAAAGTTTAAAGAGATTCAAATTTATAACGAGTATTCCCCATACCCCTATTAGATTCTATTATAGTCCATGAGGCAGTGAATTTTATTGGTTACTAATTTTCCCAGTCAGCATCGATATAATTGCTCAGTTAGCAACTCTAAGCAATATTTTATATATTATTTGCATTCACCTTTTTTTCACTGATAAAAATGGTTTTAGTATTTTTCTATACTAAAGTTAAGTAAAAAAACATTATCTCTGATCTGTAAGTATGGCAAATGTGTCTGGCAGGTAAAAAACTAAAAACCGTTATTTTTGGCAATCCTGAAAATTGGTCAGATGATAGTTTGCATTATAATAATAGCTTAAAACACAATCTGGCTATTATGGGATATCCCCAGAGTCTTGTATTGCAAAGTCCGATCATAGAATCAGATATAGTGAAGCGACTAAATGTAATCCTTACAGGTTAACCATAAACGGAAAATTACACAAAATTTTATGATTGTCGTTTTGTTTGCACTTCAGAAGGGTAAATTATAGACCTTATCCTAAAATTATGGTGATTATTTATTTTACCAGCTTGTAAACAACAAAAGTGGAGCTTAAACCCAAGAATAAACAGGGATGCTTAAATGTCTGCCTATAAATTCTATAATACAAATTATTTTCCATAAGTCTTATTTCACATTTAATGACACCTGTTATCCAGAAATTCTTGGAATTCCTATGGTAGCAACTTTATCTGGTATAACACTTAGCTGGCTGTTTCTTGTAATTTCTTGTAATTATTGTTGTTAGTTCGTGTGCAATAGAGCTTAATCATGGAAAATATGTGCGAGTCAAGTAGTGTACGCAGTGGCGTAGCTAGAAATGTCGGAGCCGGGGGGCAAGCATATCAGCTGGCGCCTTAAACAAACCTATACTTTGTGTATATACGCAAATTATTCCAAAAACAATACATCATAATATTAAACGTATATTTTTGAAGTGAAACTTCTTAATGCGCGCCGGGAGTTAAATTTGAAGGTCGCGATCCCAACACACGGCGGGCGAGCTGGCAGGGAACGGAAAACGGTCACGGACGTTTATTGTGATATCTTTGTTAGTTTACAAGAAATAATACGGGATTTGCTGTATTACCTTGTCAAGACATAAGCGAAACTTTTATGAAGAATAGTTTTTTTTTCATTTAGGCCTTTCCTTTTTGTTAATTGAGTTAGTTTGAGTTATATTTAAAAAAACTACTTTTTAACCAAATCCGTTAAGATAGCCTTATACATGCTAGGGCGTTTAATTATTGCGATATCTTTGTTAGTTTGTAAGATAAAAATATGGGGTTTACTCTATTACCTTGTCAAGATATAAGCGAAACTTTTATGAAGAATAGTTTTGTCATTTAGGTCTTTCCCTTTTGTTAATTGAGTGATATATTTTAAAAAATTACATTTTAACCAAATCCGTTACGATATGTATAAGGCTAGAGCGTATAATTATTGTGATATCTTTGTTAGTTTACAAGATAAAAATATGGGGCTTTCTCTATTACCTTGTCAAGACATAAGCGAAACTTTTATGAAGAATAGCTTTTTTTCATTTAAGTCTTCTCTTTTTGTTTATTGAGTGATATATTTAAAAAAAAACAACTTTTTAACCAGATTTGAGGCTAGGGCGTTTAAGTTTAAGAAGTTTCACTTCTGATATGCGCACATAGTGCACACGCTTTTTTTATTTACAGGAATATGAATATAAAATAAAATAAACGATAACCAACCAACAGGTACATACATATTTAAATATAAACCTAAACTAAAAATCTGTAACCTTAATCAATTAATTAATTAATTAAACTTTGGAGTCTTGCTTCGGTTTTGAATCGACGTAAATTGATCGATTATTTGATCAAAATTAATTTTTTGGACAAATTAATGTTCTATGCTTGGTATTGCTAGGATATTAAGACTTGTCTGGCTAATGGAACTGCCTAAATACGAAACTCTAAAAAAACACATACTTTTTCACGACCGAAATTTTCAGAATTTTTCTCTTTGAAGTCGCATGCCGCCTTACGCAGCGTTTTTACAAATTTGCATGTACCAAATGTCGCCGCGCCGGGATATATCTTTTTATTCCACGTATAATAAATAATAAATACCTGACATAAAATGTATTGGTTGGGTAAAAAATTTAATACATATTTTGTTCTTTGATTGTATTATAATTTAATTAATTTAAAAACTCAGTTAAGCTCATGAGCATTGTTAGCATTAGCATATTTATAAATTCGGAGTGGCGCCTAATTTCTCTTGGCGCCGTGGGGCCTTGCCCCCCCTGGCCCACCCGGTAGCTACGCCACTGAGTGTACGATAATGACATTTACTTCCGTGAAGATTACACTAAACAGTAATTATTGTATATGGTAGAAGTTTTGAAGAGTTTGAACATAGAAAAGGAATACATCTGTGATAATATTGATACAAAGGATTTGTAACATACAGTTTTAAGGCTTCCACCATACCATTGTATATTTAATCATATAGAGCATATTTGGCATCAATTGAAATCCGCCATTGATCGTAATAATATTTGTCCCACTGTCAATTCCAGTGCACTGGAACTTATGGCAAGCCAAGTTTTTAAACCTCTCAAGAGTTGGGCTAACTCTGTCTTAGGTGTGGAAAAAGTTGACAAATCATATATCCATATTACAAATATAGAAATTAGCCCAAATGACAGTGATAGCGAAAATGATATTATTTTAAGTGAATAACTGTAAAGTTACAATTTATATTTGTAATAAAAGTACTTGGTAATAATTAAATATTTTGTAATCAACATTAATAAAATGTTGTAAAAACACTTAATATCTTATTCATTACAAAATAATATCTTATTAATTACATAATCCAAAATGATTATATTATAAGCAAAGTACGAACCTGTTCAATCAAACTTCCATTTTACAACTTACACCTGTGCGACTGCGTCTTAATAGGAGTCAGTTAGTCACTTTAATATATTAACGGACTTTTTTTACCTGCATGTTCTTTTATAAATGAGAGCATTAAAAAACAGTTATACACTGTATAGAGTATAGAGTATAGACTTATGTTTTGTCAGCTTGGAAAATATTTTATATATGGTCATTAATTTTAATAAAAATCATAGAAAGGGTTTTATTTTGATACTAACTTCAAGAAATGCGTGCACGAAAATCAAATGAATTAAATTCTTCTCCTGCTTCATCGACTTCTTCCTCGCTTTCTTAATGATGCTCGTTATCGGCATCATCTTTCTCGCGGCCGCCGCGCCGGCGCCGTCAATATTATAAAAGTTATTTCGTAGCTCCAAAACATTATCATCATTATGATTTCTATCGTCTTCACCTGCGTACACACAAATAAGTATATTAACTAACATAGGGTTTTATCTACAACAATGAAACAGAATTTTTGCGCTCGACGTGCGTTTCGCTAAACATGTTAGCATCATCAGGAGGTGATTAAAACTAAACTTACAATATACCTTACTTTATTTATACTATAGCTGTTTGCTTCATCAAGTGAAACCAAAATTACCAATCCTGGCATCCTACTAGTCACACTCGATCAACCAATCTAATGTACTGTACGGAAGAGGCCCTCTATCTCTATTTAAACTAGCCCTACATTTAATAATATCCATACTTTCGTATGCGTCTAATAATGTCCTATCAGATATATTATGAATTAACTTTAAATTTTTAATTGTTATTCTATGACTATTTTCAAAAGCATGGTCGGCAACACTTGATTTTTCTGTTCTATCATACTCTAAATGAGCTATGTGTTCTTTGAATCTCGTTTGTATGGATCTTCTAGTTTAACCAACATATTTTTGGTTACATCCATGCATCCAATTTCATACTTTCGCGCGTTAAAGTTCCTACGCACTGTTATCACCATGCAAGCGCGCGCGGTTCCATCATGGTTTTTCGGATAGGAAGGTACTTTCGAGTCAACATTCCTAGGTGGTTGTCGATTTTTAAATCTAAATTGATCTCAGGCATCCTGATGGGATTTTACCGATAATCACCCTAGAAATTCCCGTGTCAGCCATCGCGACTTAGTTTTGTTAGTTTTAGTGTTATAGATGCGGGAATAACTCGCTAAGCGAAGTTTCTAGGGTTTGCTTTGGAAGCCATTATGGTGCCCGTCGTAGTGTGCGAAGTTAGTCTACCCTCATGTTAGGAGGGTTCATCCACCCGGCTAGAACTGCGCGAGCTTTGTAATTCATCGGCCCGGCTAGAACGGCTGGAACTTTGTAATCCATCCACCTGGCTGGAAGTATGTAATCCACCCACCGGGCATAAGTTCCTTGAACTGGACTAGACTTCGGTATAGGGATCCTGAACAAGCGGTCCGTGTGTGGCTGAACGTCAGACTCCAGTTGGTTGGATCTGCCATTGCACCAGCTAAGTGATCATTACTTCTTCATATTTGTTACCTTAAAGGTATCACCGGAATATTACTTTTGTAACGTATTTGCGCCCACATTCTCTAAGCGGTTTTATGTGATCACTATTCCGCGCGGGAGTCAAAACTCAAATTTTTCTTTTTCTTTTGAGCACATAATTGGTGCCTTTTCATTTATTTATTTCTTCTCCTGCTTGAAAATTGAGTTTTGGACTACCACTGACTAGATATTTTATTTAATAATCATAATTTTATTGCTATTAGATTAGGGTTTGTGACTGCCTCCAATTGCGGTAGGTTGTGCATCCGTATAATTTTATATTTACTGTATTTATGATTCATGCTGAACAATAGATGAATAGTATCGTTTCTGTGGCGTGTTTTATTTGGCTCAAACGCAGTCAGGTTTGGTCCGTTTACGCCTATTGAAAACTGTTAGTGATTAAGTGGCATCTCTTTGGTGCTTCCACCCAGCTAGGTTTACCTTGGAGGGTGAGGGTCTTGAAGCAGGTTGCACGAATAGCGCGCAGATTTCCATTTTGGTCTGTAATAAAATTGGTGGCGCCTAACGAACCTATTCTCCGATTTATTGAGCAGCGGGCATATTGCGCGCTCACTGTACAGCTTGCTTCAAGGAATCGCGCTACGATCTACTGGATGAATTGTTGAACACAAACTGGATATCTGGTCTAATCGATGAGTGAACTTTAACCGATCTCGGTGAAACTCCTCATAGCTCCACGAGCACTTAATATGTTTTTCATTTCAACAAAAATACATAGAAAGCGCGTCGCAATACTTTTAAACCTACGTCCACTCGTTGAGTGGCATAGGATTTTCCTTTTGTGTGTTCCGAACAAAAAAAACTCTTCTTAAATTCTTAATTATTTCCTTTGCACTATCAAATATTTCTTTGCCTGAGACCATACGGTGTCCTAAGAAATGGAAGCTTGTCATTGGTCGCAGTGGAAGGAGTCATTAGGATTATATCGGTTAGTGGCAGTGTTTTTCTATAAATATCAAACTCTATCGTTTCTAATTACTAAAGGATTCAAAAATGGTAGTTGACCGTTGTTCTCGACTTCATAAGGAAATTTAATGGTGAGGAAACGGATGTTTAGTTTTGTTACAAAATCTTCGATATTGGCAGTTTTTGTGTCGAAAACCGCGTAAATGTCATCCACATACCTGTTTCCGTACGATCGGAAAATATTCGAACTCCTGACTGATTTCATTTTCAAATTTACTAATGAAAATATTAGCTAAGAACGGCGATAAACAGTTGATAATAGATATTTTTTTATTGAAAATAATTCTGATCCTTGCAAAGTTTGGTTAAAGTTAAATATTCCTGTTTGATTTCGTTATCAAAACCATTCATCTCAAGTAATTCACCAAGGTATTGCAAGGTCTGTGGTGTTGGTACAATTCAATTCAAAACAAAGTCTAAGGAATTTAGTACTCCTGAATTCGGTATTCTTATAGGTAAATTAGCAAACTGGTTTGCTAGCAACGTGGATATATTATAAGTTGGTGATTCTATTGCCGAGACTATGGAACACATTACGTTTCCAGGTTTATGAATTGAAGACAAATATAGTTTCAGCTTAGTAAGATTGCTCACAGATAGCTAATTTGTATTTAATTTGATCAGAAATACTGTTGCTACATTTCTTCAAAGCGTTTTTAACTTGTT
>JAEQML010076930.1:0-13132 GCA_016904865.1 Pissodes strobi
GCATCTACCTGCCCACGTTTATATATATATATAACAATTATGTATTTCAAATTACATCCTTAAATTAAGTTTCGCCAAGGCTCTGCAATATTTATTCTTTTTATAATTATACATAAGCATCCAATTTTAAAATATCGGTTGCCATTTCCATAGAACATTGCTACCTAATGGATAATATAAGTAAATTCTAAATGACACCTATAAGGTGGCTGTTAAAAATAAAAGAATAAATATTGCTAATCTCCTCCAAATAAGGAACTCAAAATGCTGGGAGCAAAAATCTCTTAGGATCTCTATATATTTACGTAGTTTGGACGAATCGTGAGCAAAATAATTCTAACATATAGAGCGTCAATCGTTTTATTCAAGAAAATTGGACGAGCAGGATGATCCGATAGTTTGATAAATTGGGAGTAATATTAACTCAATGTGTATGCTTGGGTTCAAAGAAATTACTGATGGAAATTATTTAATATAAATAAGTTAAAACTTAGCTTTTAAAAGTAGTTAGTTAATCTGCCTTGCAGATGACTATGACAACCAATTAATCCAAAATTCATTTGCGTTTACAGAATGTTTTTTAAGTCGCAGATCAAGAAAATAAGTCATTTTCAGAACGCATAATGAGAATTTTTCAATGAGTCGTTTTTGTTTAACCCTGGTTTGTTGTGCATTTTCTATGTTGCAAAGAAGAGTTGAGAAAATGGAGTAACTCACTAAAATATGGCTTTTCCTAAAAAAAAAAAAAAATGTAGTTGTTCTTATTGATATGTTCGGTTATCTCAAATATTTTTATGATGATTAAATATTCAGGGGATGTTTTAAAACCCATTCATTTGTACTTATCAGAAGAGTTTATACCAAAGTATCATTTAAAAATTTTAGCCTCATATTATAAAGATTATAATATGAGAAGTGAGTTGGTTTATAAAATCCGTTAGCAAATTATATGCTACGCGAAAGCACTGATCTTGCATATTTTGGTCCATATTACCTGTTTTAAACAGAGATAAGCGGCACGAAATTTGCCGGTTCCATATCAGATATTAATGTAGAGAAAAGTTTCTTATTTTTTTTACGCGAAAACCATAAGCTGGTGGAAAGAAAATCAGGAGATCAAATTTGCTCAAAAGAGAATGAGAATTATGAAACTAATATTCGTTACGAGAAAAGGCAGTAGCGTACATTATTTTTCTTTAAAAATATTTAGTTCAAATCCCGCACCAACGCTACTGGAAGAAATTTAAAAAATACATCAGAAAATGCCTCTTAATACACAGTAGCTGTGTTGTACCAAATTTCATTAAAATATCTATAGTGGTATCATAGATATTATAAGAGAAGATAATTGTTTTTAAATTTTACTACCCTGTATCTCAAAATTTAAGACGTTTAAGACATACGTTCATATGAAGTTTTTTCTTAAAATGAACCCAAGATTTGCTCGCTTAGATATTTTACCTTTCTTTTGAAGCACCCTGCATATTGGTTTAATAAGATTATTAATATTGCTGGCAGTATTTTTTAAAGCCAAATAGTTTCACCTCGTATCACCTCCGAACATTAACTATACGATAAGAAGGTTCACTCTCCGCGGCGGTACGTCAACGGTATGCATATTTACGTTCCCTATACCGTGTGCGCAACCAGTTGCAGACACAGTCTAGGAAACGTAATGCGCACCGAAGCACTCCAACCCCCTATACCGTGTGTGCAACTAGTGCGCATTATTATGGCTTTGCATGGCCCTCCGCTCGCTTCGCTCGCTACGGAGGCTCAATCAACAAGAACTAACCAAGTGCTAACCAAAAATTAAGAAAAAAACTTTTTACAATCATAATATTAAAAAAAATAATAAAAACACCGACGGGAATCGAACCCGGGCCGCCGAACTAGATGTCTAGCATCTTAACTACTGAACCACCAGAGCATTTGAAACGAATTTGCTGGACCGTAAAAATATGACAGTTGGCGTTGCACACACGGTATAGGGCTCGGAGTGCTTCGGTGCGCATTACGTTTCCTAGACTGTGTCTGCAACCGATTGCACACACGGTATATGGAACGTAAAAATGGCAACGGTATGCCTCCTTCCGCCTCTTTCAGACGATACGGATTTTAGCCGGTCCGGTTTATTGTAGTCCAATAGTGCATTAAACTAATTGTCACAAGGTTTTAATGCACCACTCACGTTAAAACCAATAGAACCGGACCGGCTAAAATCCGTATCGTCTGGAAGAAGCCTTCCCCGCGCGAAAACTACCAGGATATTGGCAGGCGACCTTTAACCCGGCGCACACTGGTCGAATTTCTAGGAAAGCTGGCCATAATAAGGCTTACCAGAAATAAGACATAAAAGTTCTTAAGCATTACACGTTTAAAATATCGTGTTTTAGACAAAGAATTGTTAAATTTTTGGCTCATCATCTATATTTATATGTGGGGTGTATCAATTATCACTAACGATAAAAATCATGTATAAAAATCATTTGTATGTTCTTAAACTGTTTTAAAAAAATTATTTTAAAATTTAAAGGCTCCTTCTTTGTAAAAAAAGGGTTTTAAATTTTTAATTTGATTATCCAAATTATGTATTTTTTGCAACGGTTAATTCAGGAGTTTCATGAGCAAAATGAATGTTAATTGGATGACAGAAACGTGTGGAGAGGGCCTGCAATTTTGCCATACAACTATTTCAGAGTTATCGATATTTTTAAAAATTAATGTAATGGTTAATTTATTTGATGAAAACAATAACGCTAATAAAAAACTATAACGTAAGTTTGACAGGGCGCTGCAAACGACTCAAAGGATATCAATTGTTTTTTCCACAGCCAACTAGAGTACTACTAGAGTATTATAAATAATTTCGTAATGAATGAAAATAACGCAGTCGAAAATATCGATTCTGGCCAGCTTTTATTGAAATTCAACCTGTGTGCGGCGAGTCCGCCAATCGTTACCCCAGCAACCAAGCAAAACATTATGATCCCTTTGTAGCGCTTGCTGAAAGTTGCTGCCGTTGAGTGAACCTTCTTATCGTATAGTTAATGTTCGGAGGTATCACTAAGTCTTCTTAGTGCTACAGATGCTTCTTCCGGATCTTCCGTTCTTTTTGTGCTTGTAAAAACTTATTACATACTCAAGATCCACTAATAAACACATATAGGGTATTATATAAGGTCTATAATATCGAAAGCTATCTTGGGTTGCTTGTCTATAATATATAATTTTTTGCTCAAATGCTTTGCAAATATTGCAATATTATAGATCTGAGGTGGATTTGTATATATTTCTTATTATTTACCTCAGGTGCACGGATCGTTATTATTATATTTTTATCATCCTGGGTTAAATATGTAGGTATACAATAATTCTTTACATCTGATAACATGCCAATGAGTTGTCGTCTTCCGTATCTTCTAGTCTTACGATCTATATTCTCTAACATCACGAAATTTTAAAATCTAGCAGGAGGGCCCTAATGTATGATGTTTTGTTTGTTATGAAAAAATTTTATCTGGATCCTAAGGCATAAAAATGGCGCATTTTCTGGAGGAAAACATGTTTAACATTCGTTTGGGTAATTAGAACGATATTTAAACAGTAACACTTCGAAAATACTTTTTTTGCCCACATAATTCAATTTCATTGAACATGCGATTATATCAATGAAATTGAATGGCCAATGCTTACGTATTTCACTCAAACTTGCCAGCTTAAAAATGAGTCTTCAGTTGAGTTGAATAATATGCTAATTTACGTTATTCACTTTGCTCTCAATTTCGCTGAATCAACCAGATTGTTCAACTAAGGTAAACAGTGTAAATTCGCAATATGTAACTTAATATTTTTATTCCAAACATTATTTTTTCACAAAATTCTCGTATATCCAGCCAGATCCAGAATCGTTCTCATAAACTACTAATTACATAATCAAATACGACGTGTTGACTATAAATTATGGAATATACAACGACAACCTAATGTATGTACAATGTAATGTAAAGATGATAAAGTGTAGATATTCGGGTCCCTATTCTTGAATTATATATGTATAAATATACTTTGAACTAAGTGTATTTAAGCAGAATTTAAAGCAAACCACGTAGAGTTACTAATTGCCTGGTTATATACAACTAAATTTATTTGCATAAATGTAATCTAACATTATTTGCTGCTTCAATGGTAGCATTTAAACGTTAATTAACATTACTAGGAGACATGATATAATTTGTATTTCCCCGAGATAAATACTTATAGTGCTAAGTGAATATAGACGCAACCATTTATTCTTTATACAATATTGACATAAATAGTTGTAAGTTTAACATTGTTGCAAATTAAATATCCTACTTTAAGTTGTCGCTAGTGCTACTTTACCAATTGTTTATTTTTCAACTAGTTTGTTTGCCAAAAATGTTGCTCTCTCAAATAGATTTTGATTTTGTAATAAATGTACATTAATAAACATAAAACAGCGATAAAGTGAATGTTTATGCTATAAGATCTATGTGCGTGAACGTAGCTAATTCGTCACTGTACGAATACAAGCAAACTTGTTCCTCCATTCTCATCAATTATTAAGTAATCACTTAATTTTTTGATCGCAAATTGTGGCAATCCGAATGAAAATCTACGTACACAGGTCACAAATACAATCTGTTTCTGCTGCAACTGGCAACAGCGAGAACTTTAAACAAAATGTAAATAAACAAAGGCATAAAGATGACTTTGAGGAAAATTTGGAAATTCAAAGACCAAGAGGTTTCAGAAGGAATAAAATGTAAAAACCAACAAATAATCGAAATGAACTGAAAAGTAATAGACCTGACCCCAATAAGCCGTTTTTCTACAGACAACTAAAATGTACAACTGTCTATTAATTTCTTGGCTGTCAAGGAAAACTATACAACTGCTGAAAACTCCAGTGTCTTGCTAGCATTCAGTCGTTGATTGTATTTGTGTAGACATGATAACAAAGGCCAAACATGTGTATAACCAGCCTTAAGTCTTGGGAGCCAAATATGTAGCCTTAATTAGTTTAGTTGCTCATTAGGCGATCCATATGCCAGGTTTACTCAGCGGATTCAATTTTTTTTTAAAGGCGTGGGTCCATGTCTTGGCAGTTAGGGTAGGGCGTCACTACATTTTTTTTACAAGAAATTTATCAATGATGATTGATCCTTGAAAATAACGAAATAACATTTAGAAAAATACCCTGTGTATGACTATCAAAAGATTTAGAAATTAAAGGTATTTATTAAGGAATGGTATTGTTGATACTAACTGACCAAAAACATCGGGATTCTAAATAACTATTTATTAAAATATGAATAACTTACAGAAATCCTTTCAGGACAATTAAATTTTATCTCCATTTAATTTGAAGTTAAACTAGTGAGAAGATTCTCTTATAAGGTATTTCACGTATACTATCAGAATAGTAAATCAAATGAAATAAGAAACTAAGTTCTAATCTAGGTTCTATAACATTATTGTCCACGTCGTTTCGAAACAATCCCAACTAAGCGTTTAATTCTTAAAGGTTTGATAAAATGCAGTCAATCACGAGACACTATAAAGCAAGTATTTTACTAAATTAGCTTTATACTAAATTAATAAAATATCCGGTAAAGTAAATAAGTATTGATATAGGTAGCCGGTAAATATATGCAGGTATAAATGAAATGATCATTAAATAAAATTAATCTAAATTATACACATGACAGCGGCAATATCATCATATCAGTAAACAGTTAATCAAGTCTACTAAATCAATAGAATAACTTGTGAAGTAAATAGATATGTATATATAGCCGATAAGTATCTATCAAAGACATTTAACCTGAAGAGACGGGACAAATGGTTCTTTGTTTTCCCCCAACATTGAGGCACATTCCATGGTCGATAGATGTAGCGTTGTCAAATTTTAAGTTTACGAGTTACTGTACATACTTTTTTCATATTAAATTATAACAATAAATACTTATTTTCCCCATTTTTGATTCATCAAAAACCTGTTCTGAAGTTCTTACATGTCATTCTGGCAATGCCGCTTCCCTTGGTCCCGCCTTGTTTTACCCCCAAAATATTTATAGTATGCACGTAGTAAAGTAACTGCACCAATAGATTGAGAGCATTGGAGGTCGACGACCGACGGCTCTTTCCCATTCGAAGTATACTAACTTGATAACGTTTCAAAACCAGTGAAGGCACTGTTGTAAATATGTTTATCTACTTTAATTATATTATATACCTACCTAATACGGGTACTTATTAATACAATAGCTTTATAGAAATACCCTAACAATTTACTGGTTTAGCAAATCTAAATAAACCAATTACAATTGCCAATACTCTAGATTTAATCTTTTTTTCTAGATATACCAGTTTATTTAGGAGATTTTTTTCGGTGATAGTAGCATTTATAATGAAATGAAAATATATTTTTAATAGGTATTTAATAGAAGAAAATAGTTATTTTCTTCAAACGTCAGTAAATTCGTCATTACTCGACTGTGTAGGCGGCCGTGAAGTTTCATTTTTCCTCCGCCGGAGCTTTACTTTTCACTTTTCCGCCGGCGGAGGTAAAAGTGTTGTCAGAGTAACGTAGATACAAACAAACAGCAAAACAAGCGTCAGATCTATTAAACTAAAATTTGTATTTATCACTCGATTTGTGTACTGCATTTCTAAAAATCACTAATTTAGGAACAAATTAGTTATTATTTAATCGAACTTACTCAATAACTGCTTGTCAATACGGAATTAAAACGCAATCGGAGATGCAATTTAAAAAAAATAATTATTGTTGACAGTGTCCACTGACAGCTTTATGTTACATTACTATAGCAACAACTTGTGCCTATTCACCGACACCAGCGAATATTAACTACGATAAGAAGATTCACTTCCCGCGGCGGCACGTCAACGGTATGTCTCCTTCCCCGCGCGAAAACTAGCATGATACTGGCATGTGACCTTTGGACTCGGTGCACACTGGTCGAATTTCTAGGAAAGCTGGCCATAATAAGGTTTACCAGAAATAAGACATAAAAGTTGTTAAGTATTACACGTTTAATATATCGTGTTTTAGACAAGTAATTGTTGAATTTTTTGCTCATCATCTATATTTTTATATAGGGAGTATCAATTATCACTAACGATATAAATCATGTATAAAAATCATTTGTATGTTCTTAAATCGTTTTAAAAAATGATTTTGAAAGTTAAGGGCTCCTTCGTTGTAAAAAAGGGTTTTAAATTTTTAATTCGATGATCCAAATTTTGATTTTGCAACGGTTAATTCAGGAGTCTCACGAGCAAAATGAATGTTAAGCGGACTACAGATACGCGTTGATGAGGGCCTGCAATTTTGCCATACATGTACTTCAGAGTTATCGCTATTTTTAAAAATTAATCTAATAGGGACAAAACTAGTAAAAAATATAGAAGCATCAGTGCAGTTGTTGTTCAAAAACACTTGCTTATATTCTGACTATCCCAAGGTTATATCAAAGCCATATTTACAAATTAAAACTAAATTATAAATTCTTATCTGCTGATTCAGCCAAAGCATTTATTACCTCTTTTTATAATAACATCAGTCTTGCATCAGCAATAATGATTCTACCGAAATTTCAGCTTCAGTTTCACTTACTACAATATTATGGGATTAGGGGTGGGCGACAATAATCGATTATTCGATTCACTTTTAAGAAATTACCGATTAATCGACTTATCGATTAATATTTCAGAAAATGTCGATAATCATTTGTTTCGATTAATCGATTATCCAGTTATTTGCTAAAATATTAAGCATTTAATCGATTATTCAATTTCTTGCCCACCCGTACCGATGACTTTACAACAGATATAGCTTTTAAAATTCCAATTAATAATGCGTTACGTTAAGAGTAATTTAAATGACATTTGAAAATACTTTCAGTACAACATATGAAGCAAAAAAAAAACAGAGAATCGTAAATGCTCAAACAAGACAGCAGCAGTGTAAACTGCGCGCGTTACAAATTTAGCCTCATTTACATTATAAGATCATTTACACAAATAGTGCACTATATAAAAATCCGGCTTTCCTATTGGTCGATCCGCATGGCTCTTCGCTCGCTTCGCTCGCTACGGGGGCTCAAGAAAAGGAAACTAACCAGGTGCTAACCCAAACTAACCCAAGACATACCCAAAATCAAGAAAAAACTGTTTAGAAACATAATCTTAAAAAAATAAAAAAAAATAGCGACGGAGTTCGAACCTTGGAGGTCCAGGTGAGACCCAGCTGTATAAACCTCTACATCACGAGAGCTCTTGATAGAAATCGATTGCATCACGCAGACATATCGTAATACGAGATGGATCGACCAATAGGAGAGGTCGATTTTTACATAGTGCACTATTTGTGTAAAGGATCTTTAAATGCTAATCATTTCGACGCACCATTTTCTGATAATCTGGCTTCAGTTGTTGCACAATTAGGTATAACACCAACACATAACCTCAACGGAGTGCTAGCACGTTAGCAGTATAGTACATCAGTCTTTATCTTTTTATTATGTATTTGGGCAAAACTATATGATAAGAAGGATCACTCGGCATGTCAACGGTGTGTCTCCTTCCCCGCGCGAACACTAGCAGAATATCGGCAGGCCATGATACACATAAAACAATCATGTTGGCAGGCGACCTTTGACGCGGCGGCCATAGAGCAGCTCATCCTTTTATCAGATTAATTTTCACGCCTAAATTCTATAGTCGAGTCAATATTCGATATAAGATAATATCGCTATTTTTTAGTTGTGTTGTATTGCAAAATAGGAATGAAATATACAATAAAAATATTGTGCGAAACCTTTAACCAATTTTAAAATCACCCAAAACGCCAAAATTTAGTTACTTATTAAAAGATGGGGCAAATTCGAGCAACATTTTCTTCTTGATGTCTTTTGTCAGAATATTAGTATTCGGAAATATGGTAAAATCATTAACACAAAATCAAAATCTTTTAAATATTAGTTATTACATACCTTGAGTATTGTTGTCAATAATAACTAATTAAAAACGTTAAGAGATTTTTGAAACAGCCAGTTGAATACAAACTTTATCAAAATATTTATTTGGTGATAATAATTTAAAAAACCATAACGTAAGTTTGACAGGGCGCTGCAAACAATTCAGAAGATATCAATTGTGTTTTTCCAAAGCCAAATAGAGTATTAGAGTGCTATAAATAATTTCGTCATGATTAAAAATACCGCAAACGAAAATATCGTTTATGGCCAGCTTTTATTTAAATTCAACCTGTGTGCGGCGAAATTCGCCGATCGTTACCAGGCAACGAAGAAAATAAACGACGATTCCTTTGTAGCGCTCTCTTACCATTGAGTGGGCCTTCTTGTCGTAGTTGATATTCGCTGCCGACACCACCGGTCTAAGCCGTCTTGCGAGCCCACTTATCTTTAATAATAATAATTATTATTACTACTAAAAAGAGATGTTTTTGCATTAATTTGTCGACATTTGAAGAAAAAACAGCATATTTTATTTGGAGGAAAAGTTACTTTTCATGGCTTGCTCTCTATTACCAGCCTCACTCCGTTCGGCTGTTAAACACGAGCGCGCCATGAAAAGTATCACTTTTCCTCCATATAAAATAATAATATACTATTAAGCTACTTTTTGAATATGTCATTAACCAGATATTTGTCATATTTATATGTTTTTAAATAAAATTTGTATGCTTCAGTTCCTTTTTATTTGTCTCAAAAATAATGATAAGCAATTTATTTTTAGGCTAGCAGTGGTATAATTTAATTTTTCGTTTAATCATTGACAGCGGAAAAACCCTATGTGTCACAAAAACGTTTAAATCGGGATAAAATTGCGTATTTTTGGTATCTCAAAAATTTCGTGTTCAAATTTGAAATTATTCAGGAAATAAGTTTTCGGAAATTTTATGTCATTATTAGCTGCTGAATAGTATATTATGCAATGACCATTCATTGCAAATGTAAGTTGAATATACTTTTTTCTACGACTGCCCTGAAAATAGACAAAAACGCACTAACAACTGCTCTTGAAAACTGGACATTTCAAACATTGTGTGAAAAGTATACTTTGCACACGCGTGTGCAAAGTATACTTTTCACACGCTTATTCGGGTATTTAGATTAAAGTGCTTTGTCTCCGTTTAAGAGCTTCGCCCTCAAAGGTCCCATTACCAGATCTCTAAAAAAAGGGGCCCAATTGTAGGGCTTCACCCCACGGGAGCCCCTTTTTGCAAAACTGTAGAAAATGGAAATCTTATACCAGGGGCCCCCGTTTTGGTTGAACGAGACCCTGAAAAGGTAAATGTCACGGTTTTGACTTAAAAAAAGTAAGGGGCTCCATTTAGGGGTCGATTTTTGGCGACGGAAAAAAACATAGTTTTAGTCAATTTTGGTCGGCGAGCGGTCCTATACACTAAAAAAATATTTTCGGGACCTAGGGGCTTATTTAGGGGCCTAGGGGCTTTGACGTCAGAATGGCTTCAACTTCGGGTTAGGGGGGTTTTCGACGATGCTGAGTTCGAATACGAGGTTGGCGGGAACCCACCTCCAACGGGTTCCGTGCTAGAGACCGGACAAGGTCGGAAAATGGAACTCTTATACCAGGGGCCCCCTTTTAAGACTTGGAGCCCCATTTTAGAGTTCGCCTACGAGGGCTCCATTGCTAAATCTGAAAAAAATGGGACTCCCGAACCATAGACCCCATTCTAGGGTTTCGCCCCCTTGGGGCCCCATTTTAGGGCTTCGCCCTCGGAGCCTCTTTTTCAAAATATTTGGAAAATAGGGACCCCACTCCGGTGCCCCATTTTAGGACTGTGCTCCTAGTTATAGTTTAGCGAGAATCACTTACCCACGTAGCTTCTTTCATTAGGAATAAAATTTTCTGAAAAATCAATAATAAAAATGTTTCCCATATAACATGTAATTTTCTACCACACTCCCAATGGGTCAACCTGTATGTAGCAGTCGTAGAAAAAGTATAGTGTGCTACACGTGTTGAAAAGATTTTTTACACTCATGAGACTTTATGACACTCGCTTACGGCTCGTGTCACCAAACTGTTTCATTCGTGTGAAAAGTCTTATTTTCAGCACTTGTTGCACAATATACTATTTCTATTTTGGTATCATAAAGAAGTCTTTTCGATACGCAAAGTAGTGTCGAAAAGAAGCTCTTTTCAACACTATTTTTGATGACTGGTTGCTATGATATTAACAAAATTGTGCAATGTCAAAACTCACTAGCAAAAATTTCGACACCGTTTTGAATGGGATTCCTAATAACACAGACGTCAAAAGTGACAAGACGGCCGTCCAACTTTTGATCGCGACTTGAATAAAATAATGTTTTTCATTAAAAAACGTGCAAAATAGCACTCTTCGCCCAGTTTTGTTTGGTTTCAAATGGACGTTTTAAAGCCAGAATTTGTGCGACGAGACGCGACGTGTAGCTTTTTTGTATTTCGTGAGTGATTTCCTACAAATATTTTTTATAAACTTTATATCAAAGTAACGATGGTCTTGCAGTGTGAGGTATGCAAAATCTCCAGCTATTATCATCCGAACCTGAGTTTCCACAAGTAAGTAAAAGTAAATGAAACACAGTAGTACAGTGGGCACCATTTTGTGATGTGATTAATTAATATTTTATAATACTTACCTATGTATGTGATATTAATGGATAATCTGATATGTTTGCAGTCATTTACCAACCTCTTCCTTATTAAATGTCTTTGATTAAATCATTTTTGAAGTGAATACTTCTTTGGTTTCATGGCAGTGGTTTTGCAAGGACACGGAAAAATTTCATGACACAGCAAAATAACTATTTTGTGTTAACTAACCTTCAGAACCCAAACTAACTCAATCTAACCCACACACTATAAATAAAACATAAATATATTTTAAATAATGCACCCGAATAAATACCATCATTTCCAATTAAACGTATTTACTTTATTGAAATTATTATTATGATGGACTCACATTTTCAAAGTCTACGTCTATGAACTATCCTTGCTTTCGTTCAGGCGAGGGCGGGCAATACTACATTTAGTAGTGGGGACGAAGTTTGACAAAAGTTTGTACACCATACATAAAAATATAAGGAGGCGGGACAATCGTTATGTTGATATTTTTGCAAGATTTCGGATTTTTTTGAATGAGTTGTCGGGTCTCTTTAGGTTAAATGTTTTTGGTATCTATAGGTAAAATGAAATGTTTAGTAAACAAAACTAAGCTAAATGAATATTACGGCAGTTAATAGACACACTAAATCAGTGAAGTAACTAATGATATAAATAATTAAAAAAAAACCGAAATGAGCTCAGTGCGATTCAGATTATAGAGCGAAAACTTAAAATTGCAAATTGCAGCTAAATAAACTAGTGCACTGCTATAAGGCGCTGATTATAGTAAAAACTTATGGTTCTAATAGGTAGGTATGATATACAAGTAAGTCAGATAATCACAAAGACATTATCAAGATATTTGCCAATCAGGGTAATACTATATAGTATTAAGGAAAGTCAAAATCAAATAACAGACAAAGATAATGAAGGACTTAATTTCGTGACTCCATAAAGGTAGCTATAACGTCAGTAGAGATGATATACGTTAAGAAATGATGGACAGTCAGGTAAAGCTGTTTTCGATAAATCTCATTACAATAAAAGTGAATCAAGTATTGTTCATAATAGCAACAAAGTAAATTCTTCATTTGAGATAATATCAGGTTTGAAAACTACAGTAACAAAAATAAATAACATTAGTACAAAAAATCACTACCTTCTAGAGTTACTAAATTATAATATGACATTAGAAACAAAGAATCGGTAGGAGATAATGTTTGAACTAAAGTTAGTTATCAGCAAGCTAATAAAACAAATGAGTCATTAATTATGTGACTTACGGCAATAGCATAAGATTAAGGTAATGTGCGCAGTACAAAAAGGTTAAGTCAACTAATTACAGTCCTATTGTTAGACATTCGATATTCGAGATGATATCAGACACGATAATAAAGAAACTAGACATTTCTAAATCAAATTACGATAGTAACGAGAACGGATA
>MU196336.1:376-13132 GCA_016904865.1 Pissodes strobi
TTCGAATGACAATTATTCGAACGACAGTTCTTCGAAAAGACAATTCTTCGAAACGACAATTTTTCGAATGTGTAATTCTGAATTGATTGTATAGAAATAAAGAAAGAGAAAGTTTGTTTGCCCACAAATAAAAATAATATTTTACAATTTAAGAATTTTAAAAATAAGGAACAAGTTCCCTTTGTAATATATTTTGTTATAGAATGTATTCTACAAAATTGTGATGTAAACAATGTGACAAAGAAACCCTCAAAAATTAAAAATATTTAAAAGGCACATTCCATGTGCTGTAGGGTATTATTTAAAATGTTCCTATAATAATATACTTTCACATTATGATTATTATACTGGTAAAGACTGTATTGTGTGGTATGTTCAAAAATTAAAAAAAAAATGTCAGATAACCTTTTTACAAATATATTTTTTCTTCAAACGTCAGTAAATCCGTCATTATTTGACTGTGTAGGCGGCCGTGAAGTTTCGTTTTTCCTCCGCCGGAGCTTTACTTTTCACTTTTCCGCCGGCGGAGGTAAAAGTGTTGTCATAGCAACATAGATACAATATAAACAGACAACAAAATAAGCGTCAACAACTCAAGATTTATTAAACTAAAATTTGTATTTATCACTCAATTTGTGACTGCATTTCTAAAAATCACTAATTTAGGAACAAATTGGTTATTATTTAATCGAACTTACTCAATAACTGCTTATCAATACGGAATTAAAACGCAATCGGAGACGCAATCTTAGAAAAATAATTATTGTTGACAGTGTCCACTGACAGCTTTATGTTACATTACTATAGCAACAACCTGTGCCTATTCACCGACACAGGTCTAAGCCGCCTTGCGAACCCACTTATCTTTAATAAAAATTAGATATTATTACTATTAAAAAGAGATGTTTTTGCATTAATTTGTCGACATTTGAAGAAAAAACAACATATTTTATTTGGAGGAAAAGTTACTTTTCATGGCTTGCTCTCTATTACCAGCCTCACTCCGTTCGGCTGTTAAACACGAGCGCGCCATGAAAAGTATCACTTTTCCTCCATATAAAATAATATACTATTTTAATCCCGTACCAATGAAACCTTTAAATGAAGAACAACTTAAACAATTTGAAAGTTCATCTATTTGTCACATATGTTCAATATGTTCACTCGAATTCAAAGAAAATTAAGTTAAATGTCGGAATCATTGTCATTTTACTGGTAACTTGAGAGGTGCTGCACATCAAAGTTGTAATTTAAATTACAGGTAGTGGCATCACATTACCTGCTTTCGCTTTTGATGCATTTTTAAAATATTCCAATATATAAAATTGGAATCAATGACAGATATCGATATGGTATGTTTATAGAAAGAGGTATTCAAGGAAGCATTTCACAATGCTCAAATCGATATGGTAAAGCTAACAATAAATATATGGGTGAACAGTTTAACAGTAACGAGCCAATATAATTCTTAATGTATTTCGATATTAAGAGTCTTTATAGGTTGGCCATGAGTTTACCATTACCACAGTCCTATTTTCAATAGATTGATGATTTTTATCAAGAAAATGTTGACATTTGTAAAATTTCAAATTACAATCCTCTAGGTTATATATGCGAAGTTGACATTTTATATCCAAAAGAAATTCATGAAAAAACATAAAGACCTACCACTATGTCCAACACATTGTATTCCACCAACTGCTAATTCCAAATATCCTAAATTACTTACTACTCTCTATAACAAAGTTCGCTATATTATACATTATATCAACTTAAAGCAAGTGTTACAATTAGGACTAAAAATAGACAAAATACATAGAACTCTAAAATTTCAACAATCACCATATTTCAAAAGCTATATCGACTTGAACACAAAACTAAGGCAGGTAAGCACAAGTGAATTTGACAAGAACTTTTTTAAAATAGAATAGAATAATGCAAATTTTGGAAAAACTATAGAAAATGTACGAAAATATAAAGATATTAAATCAATGAGTAAATGGTCAGGTAGATATGGAGCAAATGATTATATTTCTCAGCCCAACTTTCATAATTCGGTAATTTTAGAAAAAAAAGTTTTAATAGAAATATCCAAATATAAAATAAATTTAAATAAACCATTTTAGACACATCTAAAACATTTCTCTATGATTTTCATTATATTCATATCAGAAAAAAATTTGATATGAATGCAAAATTATTATACACAGACACTGACTCGCTCATCTATCAGTTTTTTGATACTGATATTTATTCACATATAAGAGAAAATATAAAATACTTTGATACATCAAATTATCCCGAAAACAACGAATATAATATACCCTTAAAGAATTTATTGGATTAATGTCGAAAATGTACAGCATTACACTTTTAGAACAAATCGCTCATCTATAAGTTTTTTGATAAGATAATGACAGAATTTATTGGATTAAAGTCAAAAATGTACAGCATTAAACTTTTAGAACAAAATTGTTGCATTAAAAAAGCAAAAGGTGTAAAATTTTCATCATTAAAATCCATTACCTTTGATGATTATTACCAATGTCTCTTTAATAATAAAATAACTAATTGCTGACAATATTTATTTAAATCAATCAATCATGAGGTTTTCACTATTAAACAGGATAAAATAGCATTAACATCATTCGATGATAAACGTCAAGTTAACTATATCTATACCGATACTCTTCCATGGGGTTATAATATTTAATTTATTTATATATTTTTAGGATGTCTTGGCAAATGGCACCCCGCCATTGCCCCTGACTGTAGAACGTTTAAAAGGACAGCTTGATCAAATAAAAGATGTCGTAAATACAGGTTCCATTAGTTTGACAGATCTGTTTCAAATCGAAATTCCAATTGGTCACTGTATAAAGACGATCGGTTATTATCAGATTTTGATCCTGCTACCGAAAATATAACTATAACTGATTGGTTAACCAAAGTTAATGTGCTCGAATGTATCGATGGGACGAGCTAACTACCATTTACTTACTGAATGAAACAGTTTTTGTATTCCATGTCTAAAATTTAATCCAAAAGGACATCTAAACTAGCGTAACAGAACGCTTTCGGCCGGAGCCATCATCAGTGTTACTTGTCAGTTAGAGCAAAAGGACATATTCACGAAGAGGCACAAAACTACATCAAAACGACAACGGTCACATCAAAATTTAAATAACACTTTAGATTTTTTGAAAGGTTCACATAATTAAACAATTAACAAAAGAACAGACCGACGCACAGACGGGCAAAACCGAAAAAAGTTGGCCAGAACATAAAAATTAAAACTATGTAAATTCAATAGAATTTCCTTAATTTATTGAAAAGCAGGCTGTGCTTGTTCTAAAAATATCAATTTGAGGTTGTGAGTTACGTTCGAAGTACCTGACAGCCGTGTCAGTTTGTCTTCGTCTGTAAAAGCGTTGTTACTTTGTTATTACAATTATTATTTGTTTTGTGTTTAATTTAAATAGTGTTCAGTGTTTTTCGAGATAATGGATCCTGTGCCTGGAGGTAGGTGTTTCTTCCTGAGTATTTATACACGTAGTTAGTAAAATATTTACAATGTTTATTTTTTTTAATTGAAAGTTACGCGATATGATAAAATCTTTAAGGAAATATTTTTCCGAGATAAATTTCAGGAATTTCCGACATGTTCCGCGTTATGAAAGTATTCACAAAATGTTAGCTAGTATGTGCCATATTAGTTAGAAAAAAATATTAAGCGCATCTCTCCGCCTTTTGTAAAAAACTGATAACCTTTGGATAATACGTTCAAAACTTATTTCATTCATTATAATACTAATATAGTGTGGATATGGTTTTGCTAAAATGTTCGCCTATTTTCAGCAAATGTTAACCGATCTATTTTAAATTTAACAGTTGTACAAACCCATAAAGGCGGAAACAGACTATTGTCACCTTAGGTGAGCTCACGTGCTGTCACGTTAACTCACGCCAGGCGAAAAAGTGCGTTGTGTCATTTTATGTGCTATTTAAATACACAAAAACCAGACTAATGGCACGGACCCATTATTAACACATATGTGTTATTAATGTGTCCGTACCTTAACGGTACCTCACGCGTATTATCTACGTCGTATCATCGACCAAACGCGTGACGACACGTTTTTATTGTTAAATGGCTTAAAGTGCCTTAAGTTTATAGTGTCTGAAAAAGAAAATACAGGAGAGTTTCTCAGATTTCATATTAGCGATTGATCTTTTTTTTTGTCTAAATGATATTCATCAACAAATAATACATATTAATATTGATGAATATCATTTCAAAACAAAATTAATCATAATAAGTACTTACACACATTTATCGCTGATCAATACCAACAATATGCATTGTATTAATAATTATTGTATTATTTTTTTTCCTCTTTATTACAGGATCGCAGAACTTCAATAAGGAAGAAAAAGTTGTGCTAAATAGAAGAGCCCTCTCGGAGATGCTGCTGGCTTGCGAATCAACAAAATTTGAAGATAACCCATTAAAAGCAAGCTTTCTCATTTTACTTCGGACTTTAAAATAAAATTTAAATCTGCACAATACAAAAAGGAAAGATTTTTTACACAAAATAAGAAATGGCTAGACACTGATGTTATGTTTCCAATGTTCAAGAAACCAGCACAACTGTCATCAGGTGGTCGTCCTTCAGTAGGCTGTAACGAAGTTACTATATTTTTTGGGGAATATGATGCACTACGGATTAACTTTCTTATTTTACGTGCTATTAACATCATTCTTTTTCATAAAATATAATTTAAATATGCTAAATTCAATTCTATAAAATATTCCGTCGCGAAAAGCCGGGAAATCGGTTTTCACTTTTTCCGTAGTTCTCGTGCAGTACCAGTAGAGCGTCGCGATCTTCGTCGCATCACGCTGCGCGTGAGGTCCCCACCTATCGATCGGCCGGCCGATGACGCGATCGCGGCGATCCCCACTACGGGTCGAACTAACAAAACCGGGCGGCATCGCGCTAAACAGGCAGTACCCACCCGGGGTTCTCGAGTCGAGTCAGTCGGCAGTCGAGAGGCAGTCTAGCACCGAGCCAGCTCCAGACAAACCGGGAAGGACCGACCGACCGAGCAGGTAAATATCCGTCGTACCGTATTCCTGGTCCATGATCCTTTCCCTATTGGCAAGTGGAGTAATCCCGGCCATCCTGCCTTGGCAAGTGGAGTAATCCCGGCCATCCCTATTGGCAAGTGGAGTAATCCCGGCCATCCCTGCTTGGCAATCCCGGTTGGCAAGCGGAGTAATCCCGGCCTTCCTCCCGTAGTAATCCCGGCTCCCCTATTGGCAAGCGGAGTAATCCCGGCCATCCTGGCTTGGCAAGTGGAGTAATCCCGGCTAAGGATCCTTCCAAACTAAGTCCATCCAGGCTTCACGTCCGAGTTAGGGAACCGTTCTGCTGAACCGACCGTGTCATAGAGCTGGAGCCATTGAGAACCGTATACCGTATTTATCGTAGGGCTTCCGTACCGTATCTACTGCCACACGTACCGTAGGGCTTGCGGACCGCTACAGTTCACCGTATCTAGTACCGCACTTACCGTAGGGCTTCCGTATCGCTACCGTTTACCGTTATTTACTGCCATATTTACCGTAGGGCTTCCGTACCGCTACCGTTTACCGTGTTTACTGCCATATTTACCGTAGGGCTTCCGTACCGCTACAGTTTACCGTATTTACTGCCATATTTACAGTAGGGCTTCCGTACCGCTACCGTTTAACGTAATTGCTAACATACTTACCTTGGAGCTTCCGCACCGCTACAGTCTACCGCGCGATTAGAGATTTCGATTCTTTTACTACCGGTTTGAGTTTTGAGTTTTCTTACGTATTACCGGGTTGGGTCGCTTAGAATAAGTTGTCTGATACTTTTAGCTATAAGAAAGTTAGGTTTATACTTACTGTCGGATAAACACGACCATTATTTTGTTTACACGGAGTGTTTCGTTTACCAGGGACCGATTCCGATTATTTAAAAACCGAACCTTGGACAACCGTTTCTCCACTGTCTAAAGGCTACCCGATAGGCGAACAGCGATCCCCTTTGTCGCTGTAAATATCAAAGGGGTGGCGCCCGAGAAAACCGAAATACAGGAGGTCGCAAAAAGTAAGTAAAGGGCGCAGTTACAAGGCTTTTTACAAAGTAGTGAACGATCAAAACGAAGGAAGACCGAGGAAGTTCGATCCAAACTAAGTTCTGATGAACTTATGTACGCGGCCCAAATGAATCTTCGATCAGAGGGAAATATTGACGCAGCCACAGTAGTTAAGGAAGTTTATTTTTCGACCCCAACTAGAGCTAAAAAATATAGAAAAGCACACAAGGAAAGAGAAGACAAAGTAGAGGAACTTTCTGGAGAACGGGCTCTATCGGTTTTACTCGAGGCAAAATTAACTAGGCATCAATATGAAGTAGTAAGAAGTGTAAATAAAAAGAGATTTCCATCTTATAAGAAGATTCAAGAGGTTAAGAAACATTGCTATTCAGACCGTACAGCTATAACAATCACAGAGACGCAGGCTGAAGTAAAGTTGCAAGCATTACTTGACCACACAGTAAACCGTATTGTAAAAGTGAAAAGTGAAGTTTTGCAGTGTTTGTCAGAAAATGAACTTGAATGTTTAACGTTAATATGTAAATGGGGTTGTGATGGGAGCTCGGGGTTCACTCAGTACAAGCAAAATTTTTAAAACAGTGCCGATTCAGATGCCAGTATTTTTTTGACATCTCTTGTGCCAACTCAGCTTATATCTGGAAAATTAAATAGGATAGTGTGGCAGAATCCGCGACCTGGTTCTACTCGATTTTGCCGCCCTATCAGACTACAATTTATTCACGAGACAACTGAAATTACTCTTTCCGAGAAAAACTCCATAGAGAATCAAGTTAATGATTTAACTCCTACAGCTGCTAATTTAGGAAGTAAGGTGGTATACATTTCGCATAGTTTGCTATTTACCATGATAGATGGGAAAGTATGCAATGCTGCAACTTCCACAACATCCACTCAGAAGTGTTACATTTGCGGAGAGACCTCAAAGAACTTTAACAAAATCGACGTTATGCTGAAAAAGAATATTGATATTTGTTCGTTGTCGTTTGGCCTATCGAGTCTCCATGCATGGATCAGATTTTTTGAGTACCTGCTTCACATGGCATACAAACTACCTATAAAACAATGGCAAGCTAGAGGCGAAGAAAATAAAAAAATAGTGGCTCAAACAAAAAAAAAAGATTCAAGAAGATTTTAAGTGTAAAATGGGCTTAATAGCAGATAGACCTAAGCCTGGATTTGGTAGCAGCAATAACGGAAATACTGCTCGTCGTTTTTTTCAAAATGTTTCACAGTCTTCTGAGATTACAGGCATAGATGAAGAAATTATTAGACGACTTAAAGTTATTTTACAAACTATATCGAGTGGTTTCCATATTAATCTAGAAAGTTTTAAAAATTATACCATTTCTACAGCAAAGCTTTTAGTTGATAAACACCCTTGGTACAACATGCCGACTACAGTGCATACAATTTTGATCCACTCAAGTGATATAAAAAAATTTTAATTCCTATTGGGCAGTTAAGCGAAGAAGCTCAAGAAGCTGTAAATAAGGATATAAAAAGATATAGAGAAGGCTTTGCTCGCAAATGCTCCCGAAAGCAGATTTTAGAAGACATTTTTAATAGACTTCTTTTATGTTCGGATCCAGTCATATCAACAATTAGAAAACTTCCTAAACGTAGCTCTAAATCTTTCCAGAAAGAGACTTGTGAAGCGAAGATTCCGATGATGCTTCCGATTTTCTCTAATTTTTTAAACTTTTTTTCCTTCAGTGAGTATAAATGCAAATACAAGTAAAGATGTGCTTAATAAATTTGTATTTTAGTTTATTTATAAAGTTTTTAATGATTTAGTATTTCAGATACAGGATCCATGTTCCGCATCATCTTGTTTCATCAATAAATTTTACAGGAAATCGAAAAACGAAATAGTAATCTACATATCGTTCAATTTGAAATTAAAAGCTACCTTTTAGCACTTTCAGGAAAACCAGAAATTGCAGTAAAGTGAAAATGACTCTTTTAATGGGGAATTTAATATAAACTTCATCCTATTTTATTATTTTTGACGTTTTTAGAAAATGACCGATGCGGACATTTGGTGGACCCTGTAGAAATTCGTTTTTCATCTTGTTTAAACAATATTCTTCAATTTTCATGAGATTCGTCAATACGTTAGGTTTTGGCCAACTTTTTCGATTTTGCCCGTCTCTGCGACGCACAGTGTTCGGAATGACGATATTTAGGAACTCATTTGGACGAAAACCAAACTTCTCAGATTATCAAGAAAACATGTTTTCGGTATAGCTAGACAGTTATTCGACTTAAGTCCGGACCAGTCGATGGACTCCTGGTGTGTAATTGCCGAGCGACAGCATCAAGTAGGCGAAACTGAAAAGACCCGATTGTGACAATCTGCCACCGTCATAGTTTGTTTATCTTAACGTTAATATTATGCATGTTTAAGTGAATGTTTCGACAAAATCGTTGTGTTATCCTATATCCTGGGTCATTCAAGTAAGTTATAAATATTTTCTTCTACTACCGTGCGTAAAGTACTCACATCACGCACTGTCTAAGATTCGTAAAATAGGCCTTCCTAATGTGCAGTGCGTAAAGTAAGTTATTTTACGCACTAGTGCGTAAAGTAAATCTGACATATTTTTTGACGTTTAGGGCAGTGCGTAAAATAATATATTTTACACACTAATGCGTAAAATAATTTATTTTACGCACTAGTGCGTAAAGTATTTTAATATTATTTTTGTTTCTTCATATATTTTTCGGTAGTAGAAAAAATTTTGTATGCTACTCATGCGTAAAGTACCCTTTTTTTATTCATGGGATTGTCGCATTCGCCTACGGCTCATGCGACAATATTCCCATGCATAAAAAAGGGTCACTTTACACACTTGTTGCATAAATAACTATTGTGAAAATAGAATGCAATCGTAATTTAAAAAATATAAATTTATAAATCACTCAAAAAAATCGTTTATTTGTTAAAGTTTTTGTTCTGACACATCTGGAAAAAAAGTCCCATTTGTACCGTTTTAATTTAATTTTTTTTGTAAGGTATCCAAATTCCTTTGAAATGACACTAGTCACTAAGTGCGCATAGGTGCGCGGGCCTTATTATCGGTAATTTTTTGTTACTAGGTATCCTAATGGCCGTAACACGATTGCAGCTATTTGAGCTTTTGCTGGACAACCAACTTATCGCTAAAGCCAATACAATAAAGGTAAGGAATAAAATGGTTGACTACGTCACTTCAAGGCTTGCAGCTATCCCAGAAGATAATGTAAGTTTTAAAATATCTGTATTTTCCATGCACCTTTTAGGCCGTTGGAAGGCATGCGGTCGAAAAAAAATAACTTTTTGTCGTCAAACAAGGAGTGGCTGCAAAAGGAGCTATTTCAAAGCCACCAACATGATGAGGTCGAGACACCATTTAGACCTGGACCAAGTTTACGTCGAGACTTTTCCACTGCGAGCGTAGCAACAAAGAAGAGGCGGACAAAATTGCTAGTTGCGGATTATTCTCCTGAAGAATTAGTGTATGCAGCTCGCAATAGCTTTACAAAACAAGGCAAGAGAAATTTAGCAACTGCAATAAAACGAGCAACAACATCCAGCCCTCGATCCCTACGTGCGATTAAACAAATAAAGGCGCCCAAAAAAATTATACGGCGTTACACACCCGAAGAAGCATTGGCATTAATTATTAACGCGAATCTGTCAACTTATCAATATAAACAAATTCGGTTAGAGGCAAAAAAACGATATTGCGACATATATCCTTCATATGATAGGGTATTAAATGCTAAAAAAGACTGCTATCCCAACGACATAAAAATCACCGAAACTATGGGCGAAGTAAAACTTCAAAGTTTGCTTGATCACTCTGTCCAACGACTAACAAAACATCAAGATGAAGTGATGACCCGCATTAACGAGTCGGCAAGATTAGAACTAAAATCCAAGTGGGGTTTTGACGGGAGTTCTAGTCACTCCATGTAGAAACAAAAATTTCAAGAGGACTCAGACGCAGCAGATTCAGATATGCTTTTGACATCGATTGTGTCTTTACAATTGACAGCTAACTTTAAGGGCTCTGTAAAAATCATTTGGCAAAACCCTCGTCTTTCCTCCACCCGTTTCTGCATTCCTGATTCCAATACATAAAAGAAAGTCAAGATATTATCAAGAAAGAAAGTGCATATATTAAACATCAAATTTCAGATCTTAAACCGACAAGCATAAATATCAGGGGACAGTACTTCAACATTCACCATGTTCTGATGCAGACAATGCTTGATGGGAAAGTGGCCAATGCACTGTCCAAAAATAGGTCATCACAGTCCTGCTACATATGCCTGGCTACCCCTAATCAGATGAATGACATCAATGCTGTGCTCAGGAGGCCTTGTAGGATAGATGTATTTTCCTATGGTTTATCGACCCTGCATGCACACATTAGGCTGTTTGAATGTATCTTGCATATATCGTACCGTTTGGAGACCAAAACATGGCGAGTACAAGCAAACGACAAGACTGCAGTTGAAGAAAATAAGCGTATCGTTATCGAACAGTTTCGTAAAAAAACTGGGCTGCTCGTCGATGTTGTCAAGCAAGGAAGTGGCAGTACGAACGATGGCAATACCACGAGACGGGTTTTTAAAGAGCCAAAAGTAGCGGCCGAAATCACGGGAGTAGACGAGAATCTAATTTTTAAATTCTCTATAATACTTCAAGCATTAACTTGTTGATATAAATTACGAACTGAGTCCTTCCGAAGATATGCTCACGATACGGCCAGATTCTTCGTCGATTTATACCCCTGGTATAAGATGCCTTCAAGTGTCCATAAACTGCTTATTCACGGGGCTGGCGTTATGGACACACTTTTGCTTCCAATTGGCCAGCTGAGCGAAGAAGCTTTGGAAGCAAGGCACAAAGAATGTCGACGGTATCGGGAACGTAACACGCGGAAAATTGGTCGCAAAGAAAATGTCGAGGACCTTCTCCACGCTCTTTTGATATCCTCCGATTTGTTCATTTCAAGTATTAGGCGAAAAACAAATAGTCTACCAACAGACGTTCTTAACCTTATTGATTCTCCAGAATTGCCTCAGAGCACCATAATAGATCATGAATCGTCGATGACCGAGTTTAGTGATTAGGCAGTACGCCATTTTTTCAAAAAAAAAAACGGCTTTTTGTAATTTTTACTGCATTTATGAGAATCAACATTTAGGTTAAAACTGAAAATTACATTTAACAGTTTTTAGACAATTTTGATAGTGCCTGGAATATATAATTTGATTCAAAATTACAATTTAGTGATATCAGCACCCTTTGTAACTGAATAACATTTGTTCAAAATGTCTGTCAAAGGTGGCTGCTAAAGAAGCATTTATATAGGTATACCTTGTTTAACTATTTAAAGTTTATCAAATACATTATAGGTTTATCAAATACATTATAGGTTTATCAAATACATTATAGTTTTACCTCTGTTTGTGATTACAAAATTTAATTCTTTAGCGCATTTGCTTAATTTTGAATTGATCTAGAAAAACACTGAAATATTTTTCGTGATTTTTGTTAAATTTTCTCTTTTTTAAAACCTTTTAAACTGGTTTTTGCTAAACTTGTGCTACTGATTATTCCTAGAATTATTACACAATCAATAAAAATCTCAAAAACTGTTCTTTATTGGGCCAAATCTAAAACTTGAAAAAAAATTGCACTATAATTTGTTTACGACCCTGTATTTAAAAATTAATGTATTACAACTTATAACCCATAAAATATTCTCTATATTTATATAAAATAGCACCTGAATATCATTTAAATTTTTCGAAATGTTTAACCCTAATAATGGCCCAAAAATTTGTCGTATGCGTTTCAAATGTTCACAGTTTATTTTAAAATCTACTTTAATTTACAAAATTAGGTTTAGATCGTCTAAATAACTCCAATTTGTTAAATTAAAATCATAATAGGGATATTTTAATAAAAAAAATCTAATGAGCTCGTAATATCGACATTCCGAACACTGTGCGACGTGGGGACCACGTTTTAATTAAATAATTAAATTAAATTTAATAATTAAAACGTGGTCCCCACGTGTCGGTCTGTTCTTTTGTTAATCGTTTAGTTATGTGAACCTTTCAAAAATGTAAAGTGTTATTTAAATCTTGATGTGACCGTTGTCGTTTTGATGTAGTTTTGTGCCTCTTCGTGCATATGAGGAGTAACTATGCAAAAGTCGATAAATCCATTTTTTAATTTTTTTGAGATGGCTGCGGATTTTTATACTTCATAACTGTATCTACGATCTAGTATACCGAACTGAACAAACATCGTTAAATCCAATTAATATTTGGAGCCCGAAACTCGTCGGCGAATCAAAAGTCGATAAATCCGAGGGTTAGTTAAGCAAAAGTCGATATTTCCAATTGTAATTAAGCAAAACTCAATAAATCCATTTTTATAATAGTTCTGCTACTCGTCCCGAGATGTATACACTGTAGGGTGTATTAATTTCCACGTAATGTTTTTCTGTCTGTTGTATATCATTCGTTGACAGATTTCAGTATTGTAAGGTTCTCGGCAATAAGTTTAGTGTTGAATATGAGTAATATCGATGTTGATAT
>JAEQML010076933.1:0-13131 GCA_016904865.1 Pissodes strobi
TATATATATATATTTATTGTTGTGCGTAAAACCCTTTTAAATGTGTTAGCGAGATATAATGAATAAGATGATACCTACCCTTAAGGATGCGGCCAGCGCAACATGTGTGCTCCGACTTGCTCGTTGACGTGGAAGTGGGTCAATTACTTACTCTTGACCAGGGCGCCACCAGTTTGAAATATCCAAATCCGCAGATCCAAACAGGAAGATCCTCGGTCTTAAGAATCCATAAGGGCGATCCAACTCGACGATTATCCGCTACGCAAGGGTGACTACTAATTACACTTTTGGTTGGATTGAGATATTTCAGAGCAAATAAAAGACGGTCACGTTCGTGCAGGTTTAAATTTTATTGGCGTTCGTTATGTTTGACGTTAACATGTTGTCATATTTCTTCCAATAACCAAAATGATATAAATATAAAACAGGTAAAAGAGCTCAATTGGAAACACATAATCTATATGCTCATAAATGTAAAGACAGTAATTTGAATTAAACTTGCGTTAGAATAGAAGTGAATTAGATAAAGAATGATCGAACAATTATTAGGCACGCTTTAGCTATAACGGAGTAATAATATAACATTAAATGATTACGAAAGATCAATCCAAGTCCAACAAAGTAATCAATAATCACAATATACATAAGGCATCTATAGTCTGATCATACTAGTAATTAAAAATTATCCGTCTAATAGTAGCTACTAACTGTGCGGGTTTACCATGGTAGACGACTCGCAGTTGTACATGCATAAACCTTACTGATTCAGATTATAAAATACCGTTATATAAAATTATTTAAAACTGAATAGTCAATAAATTAGAACGACAATGTTGATGATTTAACGCAATATAACTCAAATTGTATGCTTAAGAAATGTAATATATAAAAAAAACTATAAGCATTAATATAGATCCACGCTAGTAGATTCAGCAGTTAATTAGATTCGTATAGGTAAGCTATGCTTACACCGAAACAGTACCGAGTATAGTTATATCAGTACCACACAGAAAACTATACACGCGATATGATACAACGCTGGAAAAACTCTAAAACACGCAATCTAATATACGCTGGAAAATGTCAATAACACGCTGAAAATACACGCGTGAAAATATCAGTAACCTGCCAATATCATTAGGTAGGAAAATCACAATTATAACCTAAACTTATCTTAACTGGTCTTCGCCGATATCACCTACCGCCTTCTGCACGTGGACTACAGCTATGCACCTTGGGACCTGACGCCATGCGCAAGGATCGGCGCAAACCGTTCTCACGAGCGGAGTGTCCTAGCTGCTTGTACTAAGCTGTGGTTATAGTGTAATCACAGCTTATTCAATAACCAGCTACTCATCTTGCGGCGGCATCCTTTGATTTGGGAAAGTCAAGTGAAAATTTTAGAAGAGGGCCATGTCTTAATATTGTTTTAAACGTCTGGGCATCTGAATAATACTTTTGACCAGTGATGTGAACTGGTAAATTACCGATAAATTACCGTGGTAATTTACTGTAATTTACCGTAAATTACCAGAAATTGATTACCCTAATTTACTGATAATTTACATGGAAAGTTACTGGTTTTCGTGCTAAATAATTAACGTTATTTACAGTAATTTACTGTATTTTATTGTAATGTACAGGGTGATCCCCTATAATGTTGCCCCCCTTTAAGTTTTTTATTTTAAGTGTCCCGAAAAAATTAAAAGTATAGTTATGTAGGTACTGAAAAATACCTTTTTTCTGCGTGTAAAAATATTGGAAAAATGATCAGTATACGGGGAAAAACAAAAAGTTTTCAATGGATCATCCTATATATGAATTTATTTTTTGATTCCTCGTAAAATTCTAAGCATATTTTATGTATGATGTTATACCTCTAGAGTTAGTAGTTTCACAGATATAAACAGTTGAAAATCGGTACTTTGGATAATTTTCACGTTGGTAGCAAGAAGATCGCTAGAGATGGAGTAAAATGAATTTCACGTTCCTATCTTCCTTTTCAGGAACTGAAAGGAACTGGTAGGCGGTACCATGGGTACCAAATCTGGTACCTCGGTAGGTACCATCAGTTAGCACCATCAGATAGCTCTTGAAAAGTTAAGATAGGAATGTGAATTTCATTTTACCCCATTTTTAATGGCCTTCTTGCTAGCAAGGTGAAAAGTAGCCAAAGTATCGATCTTCAACCGTTTATAGCTGTGAAACTACTGACTTTAGAGGTATAACATCATACATAAATTATGCTTAGAATTTTACGAGGAATCGAAAAATAAATTCATATATAGGGTGATCCAATGAAAAAAAATACCTTTTTGTTTTTCCCTGTATACTGATCATTTTCCAATATTTTTTATACGCAGAAAAAAAGTATTTTTCAGTACCTGCATAACCATACTTTCAATTTTTTTGGGACACTAAAAATAAAAAAGGTAAAAGGAGGCGACATTATAGGGGATCACCCTGTACCATGTTTGTCAGCAATATGAACAATATGCGTTCGGGGATTTATTGCCGGTTGCCGGTTATTAGCCGAACCGGGGATTTACTGTCGGCTGTCATTCATTGCCATTCATTTTGTTCTGTGTGGCTTTCGTTTTAAAATTAAATAATATTTAAGGAAAAAACAATGTTTTATTCACAAACAAATGAAACAACTCTTTGTCCTACACCGATACTTACACACACCGTAATTTCATTCCCAAGTGGTAATTACATGATTATAACAAGTTATTTTTTTTATACATGTACATTCTTCCTTGGAAAAATAGCAATTTTTATTTGTAAACTAGTTGGACGTTTCCAAAAGACAGTAACATACACATTTTACATTAATTCACGAATGGAAATCGCTATTAGTTTACTTGCAGTTTACGGTAATTTATTGTTATTTACCAAAAATATATTACGGTTATTTACCACAGTAATTTACGATACAAATTTATTACCACGGTAATTAATTTTGGTAATTAACATTCGTAAATTACCAGCGTAAATTACCAAAAATATAAATTACGGTAATTTTACATCACTGCTTTTGACAGTTCGTTTAATTTAAAAATATGATGTTTTATCGTCTAAAATCCGTTTAAAAACGATTTTAAATGGCAAAATTGTATAAAAACCCGAAATTTCCGGTCTTTTTAGGGCGATAGCCGTAGCTTCGGACTAATTTGTCGTGGATTTTAAAGCTTATATCCATTTTAAATTCAGTTCGCATCGTGTCATTACATTGCCTGAAAAATCACAAGACCGTGGAACTGAACCGCTCAGGGCACTGCCAGGTAGGCGCAGTGCCCGACACTCCAACTTTCCGATTTCGATAGAGATGAGCAGCTGGTAGTGTATAAGCTGTGGTGTAATGAAATCTTGAGAAAAAAGGAGGTTTTATATAAGTAACACTTTGTAAACAGGTTTGCTATAGAACCCTGTAGCCCGCCAAGTAGGCTATAAAATCTCTCAGCTTATTGAAAATATTTAGCTTTAGTAATTCAGTGAAAATGCGAATGTTGGGTGACCAGCAGCCTCTACAGTTTATTTACAGTTAGAGTTCATGACCTTTTTTATCTCATCTTTAGAATAATTTGTCTGTGCCAATTATTAAGTTCTACTCTTTTTTTTAGGCAAAACGACTTTAGCACATATGGTAGCAAAGCATGCAGGCTACAACGTTGTCGAGATAAATGCATCAGATGATCGTAGCACAGACGCTTTTCGTACAGTTCTGGAAAATGCAACTCAAATGCGATCTGTTGTTGACCAAGAAAAACGTCCAAATTGTATAGTGTTTGATGAAATTGATGGTGCTCCTCAGGCTTCCATAGATTTTTTGATAAAATTTGTTACCGGCACTGGTCCTATCAAGACCAAGAAACCTAAAGCTAAAGGGAATGGTCAAAACATTCTTAAAAGGCCAATCATATGTATTTGCAATGACGTATATGTACCAGCTCTACGTCCTCTTAGGCAAATAGCGTTTGTTGTAAACTTTCCTCAAACATCCAGTGCCCGACTAGCCGAGAGATTAATGGAGATAGCAAGAAGGCAACAAATTAAGACTGATATGGGCGCAATGATGGCATTGGCGGAAAAATCCAATAACGATATACGTTCTTGCTTATCTGTATTGCATTTTTATAAGGCCCAGAATAAGCCAATAGGACTTACAGACATTTACAAAGCAAGTGTTGGGCAAAAAGACATGCAAAAAGGGCTGTTTTCTGTATGGTCTGATATATTTCAAATTAAAAGAACTAAGAAAAGTGTTGGTGGCAGTTCTGTCGCTAGTATTAAGGAGCGAATGCAAAATATTCTGAACATCATAACTTCATTTGGTGATCATGAGAGGGTAGCGCAAGGGATTTACGAAAACTTTCCGTCATTGCATATCAAGGGTAGAGGTCTTGAAGGGACATTTTGTGCATTAGATTGGTTTTGCTTCAATGACATAATGGCAAAGCAGATTTACACGGTGCAAAATTATTCATTGACTAGTTATCTAAATTATGCGTTTGTGGTGTGGCACTTTGCCTTTTCCTCATTTCAGAAACAGAAGTTGACTTATCCTTCAGTGTGGTATGAGGTGAGTTTATTGTTTATGATTGTAATCTGCTTCTAATAATTATTTGATTTATCTTCTATTTTCACGTTACATATTATTGTTTTATTTTTTCTTTGCTTTTAAAAACAGGCTGCAGGAAGAAAAAGTTATAATATTTTAACTGCAGTTAGAAGTATTTTATCCGGAGTCAAAGGTGTTACGTATATGCTGACAGTTTACTATTTTCACTAGCGCATGTAAGGTATTATTAGGAGATGTTAATCTGATTATGTTAACTTCGTTCGCGAAACATCCTACCATAACTACTTGCTACTATTTTATGTCGAACTATTATCAACACAAAACGAGACGTTTAATTTTTGATAATCTTTGGTACAAATTACAGTAGCAAAGAAAAAATTATAATGCTTAAGTGTATTACATGGGAAATAGTGTCCGAAATGTTTTCTGTGATTTTTCGTGGCGGAAATGGAATAGAGCTTGTAATTCAGAGTTAAACAGTTAGCTCTTGATATTAACAGTAATTTACAGTGAAACAATATCGGTTGCCTAGTAAGAATCTATTATCTTTTTTTAATGCAATAATATAATAGGTTGAAATACCCATAGCCATCAAATAAACACCAAATAAGCAATTAGAGAATAACTGTAATTAAGTGGTACGTCACGGGAATAGTTTTCGGTCAATATCCGAAATAATGTTCTCTGTAAATTCGTATTTTGTAACAATAAAGCAGCATTAAAAAAAATTAGGATCCTGCAAATGTAAAAATCATGACCACTGTTATGCTAGTGCCACGTTCTCAGCATTGGGAAGGTAATTGTGGAAAACGTACAATAACTCGACGAAATGAAACACAAATTCCAAAAATATAATTTGTAGTTCGGGCATTGTAGATTAATTAAAATTTGTAGATCTCAGATTTTGAAATAGTTTTTCCATCTAAATCACGTTATACACAACGTTACTATTTATTATCGTTTAAATTTACAGATCGGGTTCCGGTAATTGAGTTGCTTCCCGCTTGGTCAGTATACTTGATGATACAACGGAGTACGTTGACAGTTTGAATATTATGTTTTTTAAATCGATTCACTTACACTCACAATTAGTGCTCGACACAACCGATTTATCGGGATATTCGTACTGCACGAGAGGCTTTCTAGAGTTCATCTTATAAAACCGAGGCAGTTGATCCTCCAGGCCACCCTCATAATTCAGAGAGGGTCTCACTACCGGGGTCAGAAGCCATTACACGGGTTTTACAATCACACATTTAAACTGCGTGATCGAACTAGGAATCGAACATTTTTAAAATACATTTCTCTGATCACAGTTGGCGCCTGAGCCGTCGGCTGTGTAGGTTTCAAGTCGCAAAATTGACAGTAGTATCTTTAGTTCCGAACTGTTGTTTTGACTGGAATAGGTTTGTCAGAGAACGTTGCGGGCACTTCTCGAGAACTATTTCTTTCCTAGTACCACTTAGTCATAGTTTAAAAAATTATAAGAAAATAAATAAATACGAGCTATTATTAGCTCAAATATAGGAAACGGTCTGGTGGCTTCATTGGGATTTGTATTAGAATATTATTTAATTGTTAACTACCTATTTTACGAATAGTTTGCTCTAAATAATTAATAAAATCTGGCTGGAAAACGTTGAAATTTGGTATGTACCTTAGCTTATCTTATTGACACCTTCAGAAGTATAATACAATTTCATTGTAAAATAACTAGGGGGACCAATATTATAAAATTAAGGTCAGTCTGGCGATGCGCCAGCCAATAATCTTGAGTTACTGTGTTAAAATCTCGAATAGTGTGCCGTAATTCTCGAATTGATACTGTCTGGTTGAAAACAACTTATTTTATTGAGTGGCACGCTCTGTTATTATAACGTACGTAGAAATTCATGTCATATGTTATTGTCATGTAATGGAGTTGCCTCAAAATGACAAGGTTGAAATTATGTATGCCTTGAATTATTGTAGGTATCGGAGTCGAAATGAAATAGGCATAGCAGGTAGATGGTATGAAATGTACGGAGCTAACGAAAAAGAATAAATATCCAGATATATTAATTTTGGAAAGCACAAAGTTAAATTAAGCCATTTTCAGGTGTTGTTTTTAACAGGTTATTTATAAAAATGAACTTTTACGGTTAAATGAAACATTGCAAATTCTGGTAGGTTAAGTTTTAAAACGTTAACTTTTTGAGAAAATCAATAAAATGTTTTAAATTATGCTTTACAAAAGATATTGTAGGCTTAAAATCCTAATCTAAAATATTTCCGTAATCGACAATGAAAACGTTTGTTTTATTTTACTTCAAACCTAATAACTCAAGCAGAATTAATTATACAAGCAGATTTAAATTATGACGAATAACACTATACATTCATTAGTGCGTGGAAGTCTAATATCTTCATTATTGTTAGAAAGATGAAAAGATAAACATTTGAAGACCACAGGGGAAAAACGATTTAAGTCACACGTCTTATGGGAAACTTTTTTATTATAGATTTAACAAAAAAAAATTTTTCTTGATAAAAGTTGGTGCTTGGAAAAAAAAAAATATTTTTACAATGCTAAATTAAGGATAAGTTATACAGGGTATTTAAAAAATACAAAAATGATGGTTAAAAAAACCAAAATTTTGGAATATCGGAAACCTACAGAAAAAATAAAGCTCCTATTAAGATAAAAATAAAAGTCAAATAGCATTTTCTTCAAAAGTTCGTTGCGGAAAAAGATTAAGAAAAAGAGGGTTTTTTTCAATAATTGACATGGATTTTCTCCGCAACGGTGCACTTTTGGAAAAAATGGTATTTGACTTTTATTTTTATCTTAATAGGAGCTTTATTTTTTCTGTAGAAGGTTTTTCGATATTCCCAAGTTTTTGTTTTTTTAGCCATCATTTTTGTATGTTTTAAGTACCCTGTATAACTTATCCTTAATTTAGCTTTGTCAAAATTAGTTTTTTTCCCATCACCAACTTTTATAAAGAATAAAATTTTCTGTGAAATCAATAATAAAAAAGTCTCCCATAAGAAATGTGACTTAGATCGTTATTCCCCTGTACCCTTCATTTGTTAAAACCAAAAGGATATACAGAGATACATATTCTAAAAATATTTTTCAGTATGTATGAGGCGCCAAAAAGCAGGGCCCAATGGAAGTAATGTTTTTAAAATTGTATTACCCATTTTTCAATTTAATTCGTAAACATGCATTTCTACTTAAGACACCGTTTTTTTGAAGATCGCTGATACGTTGCCAGAATATTCAATTTCTCTTAAAGTTTTGTAAAGTAAAGTGTTCATAAATTATAACTAAAGTAGGGCCTTAATAAGAAAATGATATGTTACGTTAAACCAAAACATTCGTAGCAGTTACATGGTGGTTTAGCAGCCGTTCCAATCTAACAATCTAAATCAATAGAAACTATTTTTTTTTAAATGAAATAACATGTTAAATTTTAGAACGATAGTTGATACTCCAAACTAAGACATAAATAATATCTAAACAAATCTTACGTCTTAAGTGAGTAATTAATAAACAAATTTTCTATTTAGACCAAATTAATAATCTTTTCTGGCTTTTATCTGGTGTGAATATCTAAATAATCTAAAATATCTGTTTCTATTGAGATGATATTTAAATTTGACTGTCGGTCATGGTAGATAAATGTTGGAAATTTTTAATTATGAAATATATGGCTCAACAGATACAGGTAATCCTAGAAATAAGGAAGCGAAATTATCATGTTTGGATAAAACGCAGTTAAATTATTAACATATATGTCTTCTTCATAGAGATCGTTTGCACCCACATTTCTGTGATTATTTACAGTTAATTAATCTACATATATGCACAATTTTTCAGATAATTTTACGTTTTACTTTGTGGCGTAATATTACAGCAATTATTACGGCTTAGTTTTGAAACTTAATTCAAATATTCGATTCTAGTCGTAATGTTGATGATCCAAAGCATAAAATTGTCATTAGAAATGGTACAACAATGTAGGTGAGGAACTCGAAATTTTACTTCCTACTCAAGTCAGTAGACGTCAGTGAACTGCATTTTGTGAAATCGTGTAACATTTTTCGGAAATAAGTTTACTATCTATCCACTTAGGTGCCATTTTTTATTGATTCGCCATTAAATCGAAAATAATATTATTCATTGCACCTTTCAGGCTATTCAAATATATTCAATATCCTTGAATTTAATAAGGGCTCTTATTTGAATTAATTTTTTTTATATGAATATTTTATAAATTATTTCGTGTTGAGCGTAAATCTAGAAGAGTTATTTTTTATAATAAGGTTGACCTATGGTAGGTTCAAACACTTTTGCTGGTTGTCTCTGATTGTTATTACAGTTTAAATAATCAGTTGCCATACATTTTACTGTCTGGGGATTGTGAGATCGGTAGGTCTAGGTTAGTGTTCGGCTCTTGTTGCCTGTTGATATGTTGTTGATTTAATGGGTTTGTGTAGTATTATTCGCTATCAATTGAACGTTTTTTCTAAACAGCGTTAACCTTCAAATTGATGCCAATGGCTGATCTTACAAATATTTACCTCAAATCGTTTGAACTATGTATTTCGTCTCATGTACGTGTATTTTGTTTATCAAATTAGGTCATTGACTTATATTTACGGTGGTTTTTTTCTTTCCCGGAGAGATCATGCAATTTTCTAGTCTTCGAAGCAAAAAAATACGAGCAGAAAATCATTGTTGGGTGGTCGATTCACCTTAACCATGCGTCAACTTTGTAAATATCATGGCAGGCTTCGTTGGCATTGACGCGATTACGGAAATGCAAGAACACGACACGATCGTCGGTCTTGTTCGCTTGAAATATAAATGTCGGTCATATTTTGTTCTTGAGTATTTGGTAATTATCGAGTGATATTTCTGAGTTTGCTTGTGTTTTAGCCGTAGTTTTTTCTATTACTGCAGTTTTAATAACTAATGTATTACCTATTTAAATAATGTAAATAAACAATTGCGAATAGGTGCATAGTGTGCGGCCTAAGAGGAAAATCAGGAGTTTGTTTATCTGGTCACAGGTAAATAAACAAAATATTCCATTGTCAGTACATGCTCTAGGGGACACGAATTGAGTATTTTTAAAGCCGTTGCTTTTATAAAACATTTCAGTCTTGAAAATATATTTGTTTTTGCCTTTGACACTGAATAATCATTATAATTTCTTCATCTAATCACAGAAAACCAGTCGCTTTACTTTTAACCTATTCTATTGTCTAGAGAAGTGGTTCTCAAACTTTTGTGGTCATGGAGCTCCAGTTAATGCAACATTTGATTTCTGTAATGGGAGTAAAATATAGATGAAAATTTGTAGATTTATTGTCTATTTCAATCATAACGTAGACGCAAAGTTATTCAAAATTAACTATAATAAGGGTTTATAAATGATACAATTTAAATAAGCAGTTTTTAAATTGAAAATTGTGATCATTTAATTTAATAATTTGCTGATCTTTGCCTTTCGATCTGCGAACTAATCAATCAAATATTTAACACGTTCTGCATTTATTATAAACTATCGATATAACAAGACATCTTCAAATTAGGTATAATAGACAAAATTCTTTGAAATTAGTATTTATTCCAAGCGCTTTTAGTGTGATGATGTGTCTTGTTTGATCACATTTTCTTTGTATTTGGTTTGATAAAGGGGAGCCGAGTGTTCAAACGAAATAGAAATAAATCTTACAACGGTATGTACTGACGAATAGCAGTTAAAATGTAGCAGATTTACTTGGAAACGTGCAATTAACAGATATCAATACATTTGTATTTCGTGTTTCATCGCGGAGCTCCTACGAATGTATTGCTAAGTACCAGGGCTCCACGAAGCCCAGTTTATGAGGACGCTGATCTAGACTAATATATAATTCTATGAAATATTTTAACATAATAAATGACGTGATATCTTTATTTACCTAAAAATAAGAATATAATGTTGATTTTCTTAAAGCTTACTTATATCATAAAGTATGAATCTCAAAAGTCAAATACCTGCTTCAGTATAAGAAAATTGTGTCGTATTTAGAGTTTTTATTTTCAAAGACTTGCTAAGATTGAAATTCAGTGACTGCTTTGCATATCATTTCTTGAGACTTAGAGAAAAATAAATTTTGTGAAATATTTTCTTTACTCGAATAAGTCTGAACTGTATTTAATCTAAACTAAATGTTAATTTTTAGGTTTTCTGCTGATCTGGAAAGAAAAAAAGACAAGGCCGGATTCCCTTAAAATGGAAAATGCCAACCTTTTGCTATGAATGTTTAGAACAGAGAAAAGAGAGACGACATCTCTAACTAGCCTGTTGTAATGATTTTATACGTAAATGCTGTCCTAACTTTGCTCAAGAGCTTTACATTCAACATACTGGTTAGTTTGGGTTAGTATTTATAAATTAAATTATGTTTTATATACAATTGAATATACAAAAATATCGAATGCATCAACAAACTAAATATTTTTGTTATGGTAATATGATATTCATTGTAGTAAGTGGTACTTCTTCTTGGCACAATGGAGAAATTCCAAATGCCTTTTTCTTTTTCATAGAACCACAACCTAAGCCAGGAAAAGTTAGCATGGGGAATATGCATAATTTTTTTTTCTGATCTTTCAGGCAACTTGATATATCTTCATGTTCAATAAACACACTAGCAGCATTTAAAGGCACTTCCGTTGGAACTTTATATACTCATTTCCAGGAAACTAAAGAAAGAAGAGAGCCACAAAATAGTTTTTTTCCATCTTAAATACAGAGCATGTTAGTTTATAGACATATATATTATTGTTATACAATGGCATTTGTTGTTAACCAATCTAATTCAAAAAGAGGGGATTATGTAATAGCATCTTTGAGAAATTTAGCTGTCATATTTTTGATTATTGGATATTAGAAATGTAGGGGTGTTAGTGAAAAGCTGTATCACGATGCCATGAATTGAATAGAATGTAATAAATATTCATAACGCTGCAAAAGTATGTATTTTACATGTCAGGTGGGGCAGAAGTCCAGTTGTCTGAAACTGGCAACAACTCGAAGGCTAGGCGGCGCGGCGCGGCGTCGTGAGGAGTTATGAGAACAACGCCAACTGCAGCATTAGATGTTCTGCTGGGCTTCATATCATTCGAGGCCCTGGACATGCAGGAAGCATGTCTTTCGTCTTGCGATTCCGAAGCAATGGTATCTAGAGAGAAAGAGATGATATATGAAATAATATATTTTAAAGCAGAAGGGAGATACACCTGTCCTCATGCAGAGTAGCGGCACTTGAGAACACGGCCAAAAAAATGAAGGAAGAAGAAGTAGTAACTTGCTCTGATAGTCAAGCGGCACTCGGAGGTGTCTGCGCACCCGTAACGAACTCTAAATTGCTCCAAGAGTTCGGGGATGCCTCGGAGGAGCTCGCACAGAGCAAGGGAGTAAAACTGATATGGGCGCCGGTATACAGCGGGGTGGCGGATGAATTTGCCAGGTTCGGCTCTGGTACCCCGTGTATAGGCCCGGAGCCCTTCTTAGGCCGTTCTAGAGCTCAAGTAAGAGCGGAAATCAGAGAGCGGTTCAGGTGGGCAGACAGGCCAAAAACTTTATCACTGAGCCTGATAAGATCAGGATGGAATGACTTGGCGAGAGATAGGCGGTCCCTGGACACCTTGGTATGGGTTATTATAGGGCACTGCCGCCTAAGAAGACATGAGCCTAATGGACCTAGGGGAGAGCGCTACCTACTGGGAGTGTGGGGAGGAGGATTAAACACACCGACAAACTACTACTATTACATCTACTCGTCAGGAGAAATATAATATAAAACTATAATTAACATTGACAATATTCAGTCAGTCTTGATCCATACATTGAAACATTCACTGGTCTAGATAAAAAGAAGCATGCATATTCTATAGAAATCACAGAAAACCACAAGACGCAAACTGAATTCAAACAAATATCAGAATAGTCAGGTAGCATAGAAAGCTAATTACAATAAGTAACCCAGACTATACCAAGCATGTACACATGTACTAATTAAATGAAAAATAACTCCTCATTTGGTTTTAAAAACATCTACATCCAGAGCACGGAGACCTGATGGTAAAGCATTACATTATTTTATGTAGTGATAGCCTTTGCCAATTTTAGCTCTTGCAAGTATGATGCTAGGTTTATCAATGCTCAGTTAACAATATCCAGCTATGCAACTAATAGTTTACGGTAACGTAAAGTTAATTTAATGGACTTGCTTATCTAGATTATTTTAAACGCTAATTCATGAGGGCCGCGAAATCGTTATGTTGGGAACTCGTTTGGCGCCGCGCCGAAGTTATTTGTTATATTGAATACTTTAAATTTAGAACGTGTTTTGAGATCGTTGCTGGATAAATTAAATCATTCTTGAAACAGAATCATTAGAGACGTAGAGTTATATTTAAAAAAAGATGTCGCAAATAAATTAATGAGCGACGAATTTTTAGAAGCATAGTTGAACAAAAACATCAGATGTCTGAAACTAATATC